>PVJX010043250.1:0-13762 GCA_004027295.1 Dolichotis patagonum
TTTGATTCTAAGCCCGTGCCCCAGTAGGCAGCAGGCTGGTTGCTGGTTGGCTCAGCGCCCTAAGTTCCAACATGGCGCGGATCTCAGGAAAGGCTCTTGCTTCTTGTTTCCCCGCCCTGGGGTGGTTGCGGCTTGCCAGACCACAGTCACTTACCAGGGCGGCAGGCAGCTTACTGGTTGGCTCGGCACCCTAAGTTCCAACATGGCGTGGATCTCGGATATCCAGTTTTCTAAAGATGCTGTTTCCTCTATTGTGTGTTTTAAAGAATATGTGACAGAATGTGTGGAGTTGTTTCTAAATAATCCATTCCACTGGCCCATATATCTGGCTTTTTTTTGTACTAGGGATTGAACTCAAGGCGTGGTGCTTACCAGGCAAGTTCTTGAGCCACTCAGCTATGAGCTAAATCCCTGGCCCCTACATATCTGTTTTTATGCCAGTACTATGGTGGCTTTTTGTTTGTTTGTTTTATTTAATCACTATAGCTTTGTGTTATAACTTGAAATCTCATATTGTGTTGCTTTCTTTTTTATTGAATCCTGGTTTAATGTTATATTCAGAGTAATGATGTTTTTGAGGAATGCATTTGGAAATACTCCTTATCTTTCAGTTTTGTTGATGAGTTTTAGGAATGTTGGAAGTCTGATTCTTTGTTAAACTTAACATTAATGTTTTGTATCATTTTGTGTAGTTCCACTGAGATTGTATTAATTGCTTGAAAGCTCATTGATCATTTGTTACATCTTTGGTAACACCACGGAGCACTCTTTGATGTGTCATATAACCTCTGTTATCTTTCAAGTGATTAAGGTTCATAGCTTATGCTATTTAATCTCTCAGTTTTCTGATAATTCGCTTGGGAAGGCTGGGGATTTTTTGTTTGTTTGGTTCATTTTTTGAGACAGTCTCACTATGCAGTTCAGGCTAGCCTTCAACTCATTATGAAGCCCAAGTTGGCCTTGAATTCATGTCAATTCTCTTCTCTTGCCTCCCAAGTGCTCTTATTATAGGTGTCTGCCACCACACCTGGTGGAAGTTGGGAGTTTTGAGAAGCATTTTGTTGCCTTGTCTTATCATGTATCTATTTGTTTTCTTTTCCTTTTTTTTTTGTACCAGGGATTGAACTCATGATCTCATGCTTACCAGGAAAGCACTTGAGCTGCTCAGCTAAATTCCCCGTCCAGGAGCCGTGTTACAGCTGAATGTTGGGTTGTCTTGATTTTGTTTTTTTTTGGTACCAGGAATCGAACTCAGGATGTTACACTTGCCATGCAGTTGCTTATGCCACTGAACTAAATCCTTCGCCCCTTCTAGTTGTTTTGTTTTGTGTGGAGGTTTTTGAGTACTTAAAGTGGAAAGACTTGTTGCTAGTACTGTATAGAAATCTCTTTACATAGTCTGCTTTTCTCTGATGTGCTTTTGGCATGGCTAACTATAGTCTTTTGCCTCTGCCCTAAGATTTGAGCTTCTCTGTTAATTTGTTAGAGGAATATTCAGTGTAAATATTGTCACACTGAGTTCTTTGGGAATGTATTTTAATATTGTTAACGTTTTGTTAGTGGCAAACAGAGAAAATGCCTTAGTAATAGCAATTATGCAACCCTGACTATATCAACCAAATCACCTATAGTGCCTTATCTAGATAACTTAGATACTAACCACTTAACAATTTACTGTTATTAGAGTATTGTGGTACAATAGAGAAGCAAAAGTACAAAATGAACAGGTTCATTGAGTTGAGGACATTGAAAGGAGCACACAACCCATGGCAGCTGGGCTTTCTCCTTCAACCAGCTACAGAGAGGCAGAGGGTTATATGACCTCTAATTGAAGTGGTGTATGGGGCAGATATTGATGATGTGTGAGGAACCGATTGGAATTCTCTATGTGTGCAAAAGGAAGGAGAGTTGCAATTAGGCCTGAAGAAGAATCAGGAAGTGGTAAGCGTTCCTGCTTTGGCTTTCCATGAAGTTAGACCACTGCCATAACTTTACAATAATTTATACCTTTCAACTGTGTGTGGCATTCAGGCAGTGCATTTGTTTAGATACTGTCCAGAGCTTCACCCATGCAGGTGTCATTTCAACTAGTCAATTCTTTTTGTTGTTGCTGTTGTTTTGTTTCATTTTGTTTTGCTTCGGTTTTTTTGGTACCAAGAATTGAACTGAAAACCTCATGCTTGCCAGGCATGTGCTGTGCCACTGAGCTATATCCCTGGCCTCTATTATTGTATTGAATAAATGTGATAAGATTTTCATTTTTATATTTCCTATTATTTTATAAAAATTAAAGAAAGGTATTCAATTTTTGGTCATTCTGTATTTAAATAATGGACCAATAAGTGGTTCACATACTACAGGAATCAATTATGTGCCATCCTTAGCCATAAAGAAGAAATCCACAATTATTGCTTAAACACTAAGAAAACTCAGATATTGACATGCGCATACTATGTACAGTGATACCTTGGCTCATCAACTTTATTAGTTCCACAATTCTGGAAAAGATGGCTACTTCCTTTTATGCAGAAAAGATGGTTGCAGTCATGTTCATCACCCAGTGAAGACTTGGTGGACAAACACAAAATGTTGCTAAATGCTTCTGTTTGAGAACCAAATTGTTTGTAAACAAAAACATTCATGAACCAAGGTACCACTGTACTAAGTATAAGCTGTATTTCCTCTAATAGTAGAAAAGTATTGAATAGTAACTGTATAGAGTTAACTATCTAATGACTGATAAAGCTTAATGTTTATACTATTAAAATATAGTGACTTCTGGAACAGGAGAATGCAAGAAGAAAAATTTGAAATATTAAACTATAGAATATGAAATGTAGGAAAAAGAAGTGAGAGGAATGTTCATATTAGGGAGTAGGAAGACATTTATAGAATTAGGTAAAATGTAACAAAATTACTGATTAGACACAGGAGATTAAAAAGCAATGAAGGAAAATATTTGGAGAATAAGAATAGGAAAAAAATTAAAGGGATGAAAGTAAAAGGACAAGGGAGAATAAAAGAAATATGGAAAAGAAAATGTTTCACTCTAATTTTGAATGAGTGGTTTCCTTCCAAGATCTGCAGTTTTAGTCTAGTAATTCTTGGTTTTCTCAATGGTACCTATTCTTTCCCTAGGTTGGGGTAATATCCTAATTACAATGTGTCCCTGCTTATGCCAGTAGTTAGAGAATGCAGATGATAGGTGAAAAGCTTGAAAATCCAATGGTGAGACTTTCAAAACCAGAGCACTTTAAATCGGGTTTCACTTCTAGCCATAGGAGTAAGTCTGTGTCCTTTTTAGCTGAGATCTTAGCCTTCAGAGGATCTCTTTTCTAAGCCCTCTCTCCTGTTTCCTGTGGCTGTGTCTCACAGGGTCACTGTCTGAGTGAGGGTAACACAGGTCCTGAAGCAAAAGTATCATGTGGCTCTTCTGTGTCCCAAATTCAACCAGTCAACTCTTTCCTGGGATGGTGCCCAACCCCACCTTCTCTTAAGTAATATGGTAGTCACCTTCACTGGGATCCCTCACTAGCTGTTTCTTGTCAAAGGACTCCATGGGGGTAGAACTCTTTTTGTCAGGGACCCTGGCCTGAGCGCTCGATCATCCGCCAGAGGTTACAGCACAGGAATGAAACAGACAGAAATGGTCATGCAAAATGGGGAACTGTGATGGTCTGAAGTTTGATGACGACAGAGACCAAGAGGTTCAGTGTTGCTTATGTTTATTGAAATTAATCAGTAGTGAGCTTGTGGTGGGAAAAAGGGGAAACAATGCTTGACCTGCTGATGCAAGCAGAGCTGATACATTGAGAAGCAAAGCATTCTAGCATAGCTTTCAGGACAGTAGCTCAAAGCTAATAAGTAACCTGCTTAGCTGCTACTAAGGCTGAGAAAGAAATTTAAGAGTCACGCAGTCCTCAATAGCAACATTTGTCCAGGTTTGGGGTGCCAGGGCTTCATTGGTCATTGCTGACCTCAGTTCTGGCCAGTGGCATGTGGGTTTCACACAAGATGCCAAAGGGAGCCTCTCTCTCAGCCACATCGGCCTTGGACTTTCTCTTTCATGATAATACTTGCCAATTATAAATTAATTACAGCCTCTCCTGCTCTGTCTCAAGGTGGTCTCACACAGTCTTCACTGTCCTTGAAAATCTCATCAACTACCAGTCCATTCCACTGCCACAGATTCTTCCTGAGCCTTATGGAGTCCCCAGTGCTCACTTTGTTTCTACCATTCTCAAGAGCCATGAGTTGGGAGCCAGGGAGAAAGTCCACACTGTTTCATTCCATCCTCTTTTTTGTGGTCTGTGTCTTCAACTTGTCTATAGCTTTTTTATGTCATTTCATTCTCAATTCCCTGTGTTATACTTTTCTCTCTTTTATTCACTGAGTTTTTACTTTGCAGTATCTGGTTTCTGAATCTTGCAGAGACAGATTTGTTGCTGTTTGGTATACCACCGTTTTCATTTCTGAAGTCTATTAGGATGGCTTACTAGTGCATTTAAGAAACAATGTTATGGAAAATGGTCTGAGGAATAGGAAAATAGTTTTTGTTGTGTTTTTTGTTTTGTTTTGTTTTGTTTTGTTTTTTGGTACCAGGGATCAAACTCACGACTATGTACTTAACTTGCAAGGCAGGAGCTTATGCCGCTGAGCTAAATCCCTAACCTAGGCAAATAGTTTTTATCATCAATAATGACAATGATCCACATCACACATCACTTGTGGTACCACAAGCATCATGGTATGTCCTCATCCTTCTTACTCACCAAATCTGATGCCCTGCAACTTGTGACTCTTCTCCCAAATCAAAATGACTATGAAAGATTTTAAATTTGAATGGTTCACCACAACTAAAGACAAAAAAGAGGACTTTCACAGCAACTTTAGAAAGTGGCAAAACTGATGTGACAAGTTTTTTTGAAGCACGGGGGACTATTTTTTAGGGGATCAGTGCCAGTATTTCTTTTGCTGTAATATAGATATATACTTTTGTAATATATTTTTAAAATTTAAATATTCAATAAATTTACCACACAGTAAGGTTTATGTGAAAAACTGTAAAAGAAGAAAAGACCATTATGTGTTAATAATAAAGATGTCAGTAAAACAAGGAGGTATTAGAAATGTAAATGTATACACACTTAGAATTGGGGTGCCCAAATATGTAAAGCAGTTATTAATAGATCTGAAGAGAGACAGATTATCATACAGTACTAGTTAGAAACTTTACTACTAGATTTCCAGCATTGGTCAAGCTATCCAGATAGAAAATAGAGGGAAACAGTGGACTTGCACCACATTTTTGACTGTTATGTCTAAGAAATGTAGACCATCATCCATTGTGAATAGAAATAAAATTTTTTCTCAAGTGACTGTGTAACAGTTTCACAGATATATCATATGTGAGGCCTCAATATGTGTTATAGCAAATTTAAGATTGAAATACCTTTTTTCACCACCAAAGGATGAAAATATAAAACAATTTAGGTTGACCATCCCTTACCTGAAAATTCTAGATAAAGCATATCCCAACATTGGAAACATTTTGGGGGCCAACATGATGCCAGATGTGAAAAATTCCAAATCTGACCTCATGTGAGAGGTCACAGTCAGAATGTAAACACACTCTACTTGAGGATATGATTGCAAGATATATATATAAAGCATAAATACATTTTAGTTTTGATTTGGTTACCATTGAGATGTGAAAAAGAAACTTATGAACATTTCTGGAGCATTTGGATAAGAAATAGTCAACCTGTAATTGGAATACTCTATGAAGACTTGTGGATAGATGGAAATTACAATTATGCTCATGAATTACCAGTGGGTCAAAGGAAAAATTAAAAATTTTAAAATATCTTCAGACATACAAACATGAATACAGAATTTACCAAAACTTACAGGATGCTACAAAAGCAGTCCTTGGGGAAATATGTAACAACAACAATAACAACACTCAATAAACAAAAAGAAACATCTCAAGTGACCTCATGTTACACCTCAAGGTACTAGAAAAAGACAATACAATATATAGAAATATGTACAATTTATAGAAACCTCAGAGTTAGCAGAAGGAAGGAAATAATGAAAATCAGCAGAATTAACCAAATTTGGAGACTAGAAAAGTAATAGAAAGTAACAAGATTAAAAGATCATTTTCTACAAACGTAAAAAATCTTGAAACTTCATTGAGACTAAAACAGTGCTAAGAGAAATGTCAAAGAAAATTAAAAAAAGAGGGAGGATCTAAAATGATCTCATAAAAGGTGAAGTCTCATTAATAGTTACGTTTGTAACTACAGAAAGAAACCATAGATTTAGAAACTAAAAAGGGGCAACCGGTAGACAAACCTAGAAAGGATTGTTTCTGTTTAAAATGTATGAAGTGTCATAGCTTTCCTTCCCTTTTCATTTTATAGGTTTTTGATAATTACTTTTGAATTTTTAGCAGCAGTTATATAGTAAAGTGGTGGAAAAGGAGCTCATAAAATTCTCTAAGACATATATACTTAATGAAACTTTTATCCCGTTAATTCTACAATTTTTTCATGCTATGAGATTTGCCTATGTAAAGTGACAGTGTCTTTGACTATATTGTACCATGAAAGATAAAATGGGAGTGTTCTTTCCCATAAGCAAACTTGAGATTTAACAGAAGAGTGTTCTTAGTGTTTTGTTTTAATCAACTTGAGCCCATAAAATTATGGAATGTGTGAGGGAATTTAGACTTATCACACTGTAAGATTGCTGTGGTGTGTGTACCCTATTTTGTCTTAATATTTATGACTTAATTTTTTGAGGTAGGTTTTACTTTTAGGTTTAAAAAAAATCAATCTCTTATTTTATTTTTTCCAGTGAATATTACTTCTGCCAGGCAATTAACCGGATGTAGTCGCTTCAGCCATATTTTTCCTTCATCTGCTTACCAGCATATTAAGATGCATAAGAGAATTCTGGGGCACTTGTCTTCTGTCTACTGTGTAGCCTTTGACCGAAGTGGGAGAAGAATTTTTACAGTGAGTTTAAAAGTTATGATATGGTAACTTTGCAGATTTTTAACAACTGAAGTTAGACTTTAGGATATTGCACTATACTTTGTAGGCAATTCATCCTTTTTGGACATAGGAATATATGAAAAGGTGAGTAGAAATTGAAAACCTAACATAGATGAAGGGCAAACTGTCATGTCCACTGTCTTTTGGCAAATTTAACTTAAAAATTAAAATGTTAAAAGTCTTATATTACAGAGTTAATTTATGTGAAATAAGTGTAGTCAGTTTAGTTTCATCTCAACATTTACTAAAATGAAATTCTAGAAGTTGCACTTTCCATGTGTCACCTAGTGTAACTGCTGCCAGTTTTGCTTATTTAATGATTATGTCACCGTTATGGTTGAGTAGTTGAATTACACATTAATGAAGATCATACTTACATTGTACCTGTCATTTTATTTTATTTCACTTTTATTTTTTTTGGTACTGGGAATCAGTTTCAGGACCTTATGCTTTCCAGGAAGGCACTGTGCCACTGAGCTAAATCCCTAGCCCTATGTTTTCATTTTAGTACTAATTATTTTTAAAATTTGATTTTTATTAACTGTATTTTGCTGTTGCTTTTGAGGAGAAAATTGTAGTACAGTAGTATTTCTAAGAAATGTTAATCTTGTTGCTTCATTACTAAGTTAATAGAGGCGGGAATGATAATGTAACTTAACATTTTCTATATATATGGTGTAACAAGCGAAGTTTATGATTTGAGAACTTATGACTCCTTAGGCTTATTATAGACTGTTACATTGATGTCTTCATGTTTCTTACTGCACACTTATTTGAAGATTCATGATTGTGATGAGGATGTTAATGTTATTTTATTTTATTTTATTTTATTATTTTATTTTTTGGTACTAGGGGTCAAACTCATGACCTTATTCCTGCTGGACAGGCGCTTTTGCTGCTGAGCTAAATCCTCAGCTCTTGAATGTCATTTTAAATATTTTTTATTTACCACGTTAGAGTTGAATTGTTTTTTGTTACTTTTAAATTCATTTGAAATTTTCAATAGATACATCAAGATAATACTTTTACCTGAAATTATTAATGGGCTCAAGTTTCCTAAATTGGGTGTATGTTTAGAAGAAATATATTCCAGCATTTAAGAAGAGTAGCAGTCATGCCCTAAGGAAAGAAATAATGGCAGAAATGCTTAATGCCTATCACATAAAAACATATTCAAAATAGTTTGAGTTTTTAGGATTAGAAGTAGTTTTAAGGGGCTTTTCCCAAATGCCATTGTTAGTTAGGCATGGTACAATGCCTAGTCAGTCCTGTCATCTCCACATAATTTATACTTTTTGCTGGATCTATATTATATGTGGAAAGGAGATTAAAAAGCAAAGGCTAGGAAACAACTTAAATTCTCCTTTTTGCTTTTTTGGGGGGCAATGGGGCAGATTTGTGTATCTTTATAAATCTTCCATCCTTTTGTGTTATTACAGGGTTCAGATGACTGTTTGGTGAAAATTTGGGCAACAGATGATGGGCGCCTACTTGCTACACTTCGAGGGCACTCTGCTGAAATCTCTGACATGGCTGTTAACTATGAAAATACACTCATTGCTGCAGGCAGCTGTGATAAAGTTGTAAGAGTATGGTGTCTTCGAACTTGTGCACCAGTTGCTGTCCTTCAGGGACATTCAGCTTCTATTACTTCCATACAGGTAAGAAAAAATGATAAGATATTTCCAATATATCTAGTAAAAGTACGAATTCTCTCATCATTTGTTGCATTTTATAGATAAAGGACATAGAATGACAACAGAAAAATTCTCTAAGGGATTTTGTCTCTATCTTGCAGATATCATTTTTTTGTCTTTTATTTTGAGACAGGGTTTCACTGTACAGTTCAGGATGGCCTTGACTTCATTTTGTAGCCCAGGCTGACCTCAAACTTGCAGAGATCGTTCTGCCTCAGTCTCCCAAGTGCTGGAATTACAGGTGTGCGCCATCATGCCTGGCTTGATGACATCTATTTTTAAAATTTCATTGCCTTTTAAGAATATGCATTAGTCCATATTTGCAGTAGATAATGATTAGATTTATTTTAGGTAATTAGTAGATGCATGCAACACATCTAAGTTCTTTTTTCCCTGTCCTCTCTAGCCCACTCCATTTATTTTTTTTTTGCCAGCATCAGATTTCTTTTTGTGGGGGGGATTAATTTTTTGGACCTTGTTTTTTGAAACACAGTTTCACTGTGTAGTTCAGGATGCCTTAAACTTACTACGTAGCCTAGCCTGGTCTTGAACTTGCAGTTTCCTCCTCCCTCAGCCTCCCAAGTTCTGGGATCATAGGCATGTGTCACCATGCCTAACACCTTTATTTATCTTGTGAGTGCTTATTTTATAATTAATTATTATACTACAAAATAATGACCAAACTAATAGGGAAAAAACATAGGAAATACATGAGATAATGGTACTAAATCAAGGTATGATTTTAGATACATTGTCCATGCTGGATCACATTTTTTTCTCTTTATGCTTATTATTTACCTCTTATTTTGTATTATATACTGAGTTTGTCATATTAGAGAAACTGTGATATTTAAGCTTGTGTGTCTAATTTATTTCATTTAGCATGTTTTCAAGGTGTTTGCATTTTTCTGCAAATGACTGAAGTTTATCCTTTATGGCAGAATAGTCCTCCATTGTGTATTAATACCACATTTTCTTTATCCGTTAATCTGTTGATAGATATACAGGCTGTTTTCAGTATTTAGCGCTTATGAATTTTGCTGCCATAAACATAGATATGCATCATCACTGTGATATGATGTCTTTAAATCTTTTGGGATGATAGCAAGAAGGGGAATAGCTGAGTCAAATGGAATTTCTATTTTTAGTTTTGTAGGGAATCTCCATACTAATTTCCATAGTGTATGTAGCAGTTTGCCCTCTCACCCACAATGAAGAGGTGTTCCTTTTTCTTCACAGTTTCTCCAGAATTTGTTATCGGTTTATTTTTTGATGATAAGTCATTCTTTCTAGAGTGATATGGATCTCTGGTTCTTTTGTGTGTTTTATTTTTTGTTTGTTTTTAGTTGCTAGGTATCACCTTGCACATTTGAGGCAAGTGCTGTGCCAATGAGCCAAATTCCGGCCTTACTCGTTGTTTTCATGTACAGTGTTTCAGTATATAGTGATGTTAAACATTTTTTTTATGTTTTTATTGGCTCTTTATAGTTCTTTTATCTGAGAAATGTCTATTCATTTCAGATGCCCACTTTTTAGTTTAAACTTTGATTTTGGGAAGTCTAATTATTTTGAATTCTGTATGTATTCTGTGTGTTAGTCCTTTGTGTGAGGAGTGGTTGGCAAATTTTTTTATCATTCTGTATGTTGTCTCCACTCTATTGGTAGGCTCCTTCATTGAGCAGAAGTTTTTTTTTTTTTTTTTTTAATTTGATTTGGTTCCATTTGTTGACTCGTGACATTATTTCGCCAAGCAGGGACTTACACCGCTGAGCTAAACTGCCGGCCCCTACCTATTATATCTTCTAGCAGATTATTTGTGTTCTAATGTTTAGATCTTTGATTCATTTTGAATTTTGTTTAGCACGTGGTGAAAGATACAGGTATAGCTTCAATCTTCAGTATATGTATAGCCAGTTTTCCCAGCATCATTTGTTAAGGAAACAATTTTTCCTCCAATGAAAGGATGTGTCCCCTTTGTCAATGATACGTAGTTGAGTGTACCTGCAGTTGTCTCTGCATCCTTTGTTCTGTTTAGTTGATCCACATGTTGTTATTTTTTCCAGGATTGTGATGCCCCCCCACCTTGCCTTTGTTGCTCAGAATTGCTCTTGCAGTTGTAGGTCTATTCTGGTTCCACATGAATTTTAGGATTACTTTCTCTAGTTTGTGAGGAAGTTTTCTATAGATTTTGTAGTTTGTTATTGGAATTGCATATTGTGGAGGCATCATGGCAGTTTTGTGTGAAAGGAGCACACACTGAAGGACATACAAAAACCCACATCTATTCTTGAAAAATATTTTTATTAATGAATTATTAATTTTATGAGTTTTGTTATATTAAACAGTGAGTACTTAACAAAAAAGCAGATAAAGTATGAATTTTTTAATATTTATTGAATGTTTATGAAAAAGCATCAGCTTCTTTTGGTTTACAAAGTCTAAAGCATAGCAACAGAAATGAATTCCTACATGAACTATAATACCAGTAGATCTCTACAGCAAAAATAATTTTTGCTTCAGTTGTCACACTCAAGGTAGTCTTCAGACATAACAACTGCACATTTCTGCATGCGCTTAACTTTTCTGTCTTTTTTTGTAGGACATACTTCACATCTCGCTGATGTTGCTGTTTTGTCAGAAGCTTCTTAAATTGTATACCATGCACTTAATAGAGAACTAAGATAGCAATAAAATATTAAATATATAATGAATGCTTAGAATAGACACCAATATTTTCACATCAGCTGTGTACTTGCTTACAAAACCTAAAATATAAATGTAACATCAGAAATAAATTCTAATGTGAAGAACAGTGAAAATACCAATGGAACTCTACAACAAAAATAATCTTTGCTTCAGTTGTGTCACCTAAGGCAGTCTGCACACATGACAACTGCACGTTCCATACACACATCTCGCTTACACTGACAGTGCAAGTGCTTAGCTTTCCTATCTTTTCTGTAGGACATACTCAATATCTCATCGGTCTTACTGTTCTGTTAGGAGCTTCTTACTGTATTATAAAATGTGCACTTAGCAAAAAAATAAGATATCAATAAAATATATCAAATATGTAATGAGTGCTTAGAATACATATCAGCTTTTTCTATATCAGCTGTTTCCTTGCCTACACAACCTAAAAGATAATATCAGAAATAAATACCTATGTGCAGTACAGTATAAATACACACAAAACTGTACGTTAGAAATAGCCTTTGTTTTAATTGTCACACCCAAGGCAGTCTTCATACATGTAAATTGCATGATTTATGCACAAGTACCCTTTACACTGATAGTACATATGATCTGTTTCCTTATGGTTTTTTGTAGGCCACAACTGACATCTTTTTGGTTTTCTTGTTATCATAGTAAGTCTTCGTGATATTGCCCCTGCCTCTTCCACTGTGAGGTCACCAGTGTTCTCCTTTTTTTTGGGGGGTGTCATTACCTGGGCAGAAACATTTTGTTCTTCCTCTGTTATAAATGATTTCTTCTAAGTTCATGCTATATATATATAAAATATATGGGGGGTTCTTTTTGAGATGGGGTTTCACTATGTAGTTCTGGTTAGCCTTGAAGTCACTTTGTAGCGCAGGATGACCTCATACTCACAGAAATCCTCCTGGTTTAGGGCTCCCTAGTGCTGGGATTACAGGTGTGTGCCACACGCCTGGCAACTCTACAGTGTTTACTATCAAGTAAAATACAATCATTGGCCAATGCTTTGTGTTTCAAGTGACATAATAGTTGCTGCATAACTCATCAACAATATCTGCTCCCATCTTTGCTTTTGTGGTAAAAATTTACCATCTTAGACCTCATGTATGAAGAGGTTTTTCTTGTTGGTTTTTCCATTAGGGTGCAATATTGTTATCAGCAGCACCAGTTTGCTTTTCTTTGTCATATAAAAAGCCAGTGTTAACTTTTCTGAAATCCAAAGTTTGTACTATATAATTCTCTTTTGAAATTACAACATTTCATTGGGAATTTCTGCTGTCTTTTTGCATGTAGTTACTATACTGGTCAACTTGTTAGCAAATGTAACATTAATTGGAAACTGGTAAGCTGATTGTTGAATTTCATATTCTGATTAGTTTGAGGGATGGGAGCAACAAGTCTGTTCACAACATCATTTGGTTCATTACTATACAAATGAAGAGCTGGCTGAGTTCCAGCATAAATTTCTATATTGAAAACATCTAGCAGGGCATATATTTTTGTCTTTTTGAGACAGGGTCTCACTTTGCAGTTAAGACTGGCCTTCAATTTACTTTGTAGCCCACACTGACCTTGAACTCCAAGCAGTCGTCCTGCCTCATTCTCCTGAGTGCTGCTATTACAGGTTTATGCAAACATGTCCCTCTAGGACATATATTTTTATATCATAATTTGAAGGCTTTTTTGTTTGTTTGTTTTTTGACATATACTACCTAAAACTGTAGTGACCAGCTTTTTCAACTGTCATTGTACTGAATCGGACAACTTCTACAAGAAATTCAAAACAAGAATTTACAAAAAAAGCAAATCCTAAATGCAAGAAATTCAACAACGAGCATTTCATGAGTAAAGCTCGCCTGTTGTTGCCTTGGAGTTCTATACACATCTTTCATCTGCCAAGTGGGTGAATGCACAGATAGGTTCTTGTTTTTCCCAGGTACAGCCACTAGAAGAAACACCCAGATACCATTATGGCAGATTATGTTTTTTTTTTTATAATTTTATTTAAAGAGGAAAAAACAAAACAAAATAAAACAGAATAAAGGGTACCAGCCATACAGTATTCCAAGGAAACAAGGAAAAGTACAACAATAAAACCTAAGAAATTATTACTTGACTAATTACATACTGACTTCTTGGAAATAGTTGTTCAAATTACAAAGTTAAAACATGTAAAGTAGACATTCAAACAGTGAGACTGTTAACAGTTCTGCTCCACGATCTGACAAAAACAACAGTATGGTCATCCATCTTACCCACTCAAATATACATGCAATTATATCA
>PVJX010043251.1:0-13762 GCA_004027295.1 Dolichotis patagonum
TCTCTCTCTCTCTCTCTCTCTCTCTCTCTCTCTCTCTCTCTCTTTCTCTTTCTCTCTCTCTCTTTTGATGCTGGAGACTGAACTCACAGCCTCGCACTTGCCAGGCAGGTGCATATGCCACTGAGCTAAACCTCTGGCCAATTTTCTCTCTTCCATGAGCTTTGGGTTTGAATTGCTCTCCCTTTTCTAGAAGCTTGAGATGTAGCATTAGATTATTTATTTTTGTTCATTCCATTTTTTTGGATGTGACTCTTTACTGCTATATATTTCCTTATTAGGACTGGTTTCATTGCATCCCATAGGTTACAGTATGTTGTATCTGCATTTTCATTGTATTGTAGGTATTGTTTTATTTCCTCTTTAATTTCATCTGTAGCCAACTGGTTACTCTGAAGGTTGTTATTTAATTTCCAGGTATTTATACAGGTTTTGCAGGGGTTTTTTTTGCCATAGATTTACAATTTTATTGTGCTCTGATCAGATATTATGTATGGGATAATTTTACTCACTTTGCATTAAGATAAGAATGCTTTATTTTTTAATATATGGTCTATTTTGGAGAATGACCCATGTGCAGGTGAGAAGAATGTATATTCTGATGTGGTTGGGTGGAACGCTCTGTAAACATCCACTATGTCCATATGTTCACAGGTGTGATTCAGTTCTATTATTTCTTTGCTGACTTTTTCTCTAGTTGACTTATCTCTTTGTGACAGTGGGGTGTTAAGGTTTCCTATTACATTTGTTTTCTTTTGTATTTGGTTTTTCATGTTTATTAGTATTTGTCTTCTATAGTTGGGTGCTCCTGTATTTGGTGCATATATATTTACAATTGTTAGTTCTTCCTCTTGCAGTTTTCCACTTATAAGTATGTAGTGGCCTTCTTTATCTCTTTGAATCCTTTTTTGTTTGAAGTTCATGTTATCACCAAATAGAATAGCTACCCATGCTTTTTTTTCTGAGTTCCTTTTGCATGGAATACTGTTTTCCATGCTTTGACTTTCAATCTATGAGTTTGTTTTTTAGTCAGATGTGTTTCTTGTATACAGCATATTGTGGGATCCTATTTATTGGTCCATTCCATCACCCTGTTTTTTTTGGTAGGTGAATTGAGCTCATTTACATTTATGGATATCACTGATATGTACTGGCTTGACTTTGCCAGGTTGTGTTACTATTGTTAATTTCCCGCTTTTCTCCCTTGTTTTATTTCTTGTCCAGCCTGGTGGTTTCTTTTTGTTGTTGTTCTGGTGATTGTGGTCATTTTTATTACTATCTGGGATGTCTTTCAGCACTGTTTCTAAGGTTGGTTTCATGGACATGAATTTCTTTAGTTGTTCTTTGTCATGGAAGTATCTTATTTCTCCATTAAATTTGAATGACAGTTTTGCTAGGTAATTAGTCTGGGTTGAAAGTTGTTTTCTTTTAGGACTTGAAATACTTCACTCCAACTCATCTTAACTTGAAGTTTTGTGCTGAGAAGTCTGCCATGATTCTAATAGGCTCTCCTTGATAGGTGAGTTGTGTCTTTTCTAACAGGTTTTAGTTTTCTGTTTTTATGCTATATCTGAGATCTTAATTACTTTATGTCTGGATGTAGATTTATGTTGGTTATGACTGTTTGGCATTCTGTATGCCTCATTTATTTTTATCAGATTTTTTCCCCATTTTGGGGAAATTTTCTGCCATTACTTTGGTGAACAGTGTAGTTATGTCCTTTGTGTTGTCTCCTGCCTCCTCACTGATGCCTATTATTGTAACATTGTGTCTCTTGGCATCATTTTGAAACTGCTGGATTATCATTTCATGCTGCTTTGTTTTTTTATAAGTCCTACACTTTCATGATCACTATCTGTGAAGCTTTCCTCAAGGTCTGAAATTCTATCATCAGCTACATTTAAATGGTTTTGCAGTCTGTCAATACAATTTTTTGTTTCTTGCATATCCCTTTCAATTTGTTTCATGGATTCTGTTTGTTCTGCATTGTTCATTCAATGTTTCAATCAATTTCCCATGCTCCTGTATTTTTTTTATCTATTTCTTCTCTAGCTATGTTGAGCAACTCATTTACTAATGTTTTTATTTCTGTCTTTACATAAGACATTATTTCTAATTTGAATTTCTCTATTGCCTCATGGACTTGTTTCCTTATTTCATTTGCTATCTTTTCAGAGATTTCTGGTGTATGACTTTGAAAGTCCTTTATTTTAGTGTTACCTGTACTTGCTCCTGATGGATTAGATGTTTGAGATTGCATTTTGCCTTTTCGTTTTGTCATTTTCCCCTTTTGGATAAATATCTGGTCTTTCTATTCCAACAGTCACAAGTTTTTGTAGTGTGTGTTTCAGGGTCATACTGTGTGGTTGATGTTTGTCAAAATGCTGGGTAACACAATGAAAAGGAGATGCAGTCTCCTGAATTCCTCCAACCATGCCTGTTGGTTGGGTCCTATATTCTTTCTGGGCTAACTAGCCTAAAAATATTGATATAGGGCAACTCATAGTTCCCACTGTTGTTATATCTTCAGTTTGTTGCAGGTCACTAGATCTCCCTGGCTATAGTGTTTGTGTCAACTGTGGGCCTACTGTGTCACTGGGGTTCTCATAAGCTCTTTTAATTTTCTCTAAGTTGGGGGGGACTTTATTGGCCCACTCTTCAACCTTTTTGATGTTCTCTATGTGGGAGAGGGGATTGCCAACTGTCTTGCCAAGTTCACCAATGCCTTACAGTTGTAAGGAGTTTCACCTCTGCTCTTATTTACCCACTGCGGACCTCTATTTTAGGGGCAAACTCATCACACTGACTGGAGCCTGCTGAGGCCTTCTGTTTGGGTGAAGGATTCCTGATTATCTTAGCCAGCCAGCACAGTACTCCACTGTAGTCCAAGGTTGTGGGAGAAGGAGTGGCACCCAAAGACCAACTGCAGTACTAGGCCCATCAAATGTATGGGTTCCCCAAGGGGCAGGCCCAGTGGTGGTAACACAAGGCAGCTCAGGCCTGCAGCATGCTTCTGCTATGTTCCTGGTGGAAGGACGGGCTCAGCAGCGGCAGTCCCTGAGAGTTCTGGCCTGTGGAAGGCTTCCATGATGTTCCTAGGGGGAAATGTGTGCCCTGCGATCACAGCCCCATGCAGCTCAGGCTTGTGGCAGGCTTCTGCAATTTTCCCAGTGGAAGGGCAGGCACAGCAGCAGCAGTCCCAGACAGTTCAGGCCTGCAGGACTCTTCTGTGGTTTTCCCAGTGGGACGGTAGTTTCATCAGCGGCAGTCCCAGGTAGCACATCTTTTTTGTTTGTTTGTTTTGTTTTGTTTTGTTTTTGTTTTGAATTTACCCAAGGATCAAATTCAGGACTCCACACTTGCAAAGCAGGCACTTATGCCACTGAGCTAACCCCCCAGTTCTGGGTATTTATTCTTAAAAAAATTGTTCTCTAGGTTTATATGCAGTTCTGTACATATATTTCAACACATAAAACATTTCACTTCAAACAACTTGGGTAGAATTGAGGGTCATCCTGTTAAATAATGTAAACATGAGAAAGATAAATACTGCATACTTTAGCTCATATTTGGAAGCTAAAATAGTTGTTTTCATAATAGTTGTTTTCATAAAAGTAGAAAGTAGTAGAGTGACTAACAGGGGGTTCTAAATGTAGGTGTGGGTATCAGAAGGAAAGTAATCAATGGGTAATAAATACAGCTTGAAGGGATAAGTACTACTTTCTATAACATTGATGGAATGGACAACTCTTTTGAAGATAACAAGATGCAAAATTGTAGGTAATGTTTATTTCCTAGTATCTCACTTTGAAGTTTTGTATAGCAAATGTGTTTCACAGGAACTTACATAATTTAACAAACTGGAGAAGAAGCCTAGGAAGATTCCTCACACAGAGAAATGGTAAATATTTCTGGGGATGCAAATATTTATTACCCCAACTTGAACACTACATGTTGTAAACATGTACAAATTACAACACTACACCATATGGATATGTACAATTATTGTATGTCAAATTTAGATAACTCAAATGTGAACAAATTTTGAAAATTTACCCAAGGCAATGGTTATATCCTGCTTTTATTTTTTTTAATTTTTTTTGTTTTAAAGAGAATAAAACAAAAGAGGGCAGAACAAAGCAGATCAGAACAGAACAACATAAACAACACAACACTTTACAATAAGACACCAGACATTAACAGTAGCTATCAAAATATCTCTTTCTCTGCTATAGTTGAGCATAGTTTCAAATACAATAATATGAAACATAACAAAATAGTATAAAAACATTCAAGAGAATGAAAGAATTACAGAACATTCTGAACCAAATAACTATGATCAATGGCTACTATAATATCTCATTTTGAATAAAAAGATTTGCTTATACTATCACATCTATTAAAATCCCAATAAGACACAATATGATAGAACTAATGGTAATAGCAGAGTAGAAGCATGGTAGAACTTCTAAGGAAGATGATATTAGATCAGCAACAGCTGCCATAATATTTTGTTTTCTTCAAAATTTTTTCATACCATCACACATAATAAAGTCAAATAAAACAGAATAAAACCATTCCAACTAATGAATGAAAACATTGAAAGGCTTCAAAGAAATGAAATGGGAACTCATGATTACCATAAAATCTTATATACTCTGGTCAACTCTTATACTAGGGAGACAATACAGTATTTACACATGTGAGTTTGGTTTATTTTGCTTATGAATATAGTCTCAAGTTGTGTTCATTTATTTATAAATATCTTAATGTGATCATTCTTCATAGCTGAGTAATACTCCATTGTATAAAAATGCCACACCTCTTTTATCCATTCCTCAGTTGATGGGCACTAAGATTGTTTCCAAGATCTCGCTATTACAAATTGTGCTGCTATAAACATGGGTGCACATATATCACTGTGGTATGATGTTTTCAGATTTTCTGGGAATATGCCTAGAAGTGGAATAGCTGGGTCAAATGGGACTTCCAAACCCAGGCTTTTGTATCCAGCTTTGGTTACTATTAATGGCCACAGTAATATGTATGATGTTTCTGTAACACTAACCATTTTTGTATTTATAAATAGTAATGAAATAAATATCTTCATTCTAAATATCTTTATATGCATTTTATGTTTTGTATCAACTTCTAAATTTTCACAGGTGTGGCACATCTTGGGTTACAGATTTTTTTTGTACCAGGGGTCAATCTCATGACCTTGTGCTTACCAGACAAGTGCTTGAATTTTATAGTTTTTCTTTTCATTCTTAGAGTTCAGGAATTTCAATAGGAATACTAAAATGAGTATCTTTTCTTTTCAAGCTCAACTGGGATTCAATGAGTGAATTCCCTACTCAGCTTCAGGTCTTTCTTTACTTTAAGAGAATATTCTGCTACTATGTTTTTAACATCACTTTCCTTCTAACATTCCTGTTGTCTCATTCTAGAAATCTTCTCACTGATATTGTGTGTCTGCACACCTGATATGTAGTGTTCTAATTTGTTTCTCACAGAATTACCATCTACTTTTAGTACCTGTATTTTGAAATGTGATATCTTTTGATTTTTTCCAGTCCACCAACTCATATCTAAATAGTAAGGAGGGCTCTGGGAAACCAAGCAAGCAGCTCACCACCCAGTAAGTGGCTGTGACCTGGCAAGCCACGGCTGCCCTAGGGCAAGAACCAGAAGTGTCTCCTGAGATCAGCACAGTGTTGGAACTTAGGGCACCTGGAAACCAAGCAACCAGCTTACCGCCCTGGTAAGAGGCTGTGGCCTGGCAAGCTGCAGTTGCCCTAGGGCAAGAACCAGCAGCTTCTCCTGAGATCAGCGCCATGTTGGAACTTAGGTCCCTGGGAAACAAAGCAACCAGCTCACCACCCTGTTAATCAGCTGTGAGCCTACCAGTGTACAGGCTGAGAATCAAACATCCCATCCCTCCTCATTCCCCCCTTGTTAGCAAATGGGAGCCAGAAGTCTGAATATCTCTTGGGAGGTTGACCATACATAATATAGTAAATAAGGGGGATTCCCTTCTACCATCTCTTTGAAGGCAAATATTTTTATCACCAATTTGCTTTGTGCTGATTAATGGTATTGCTCTATTCAATATTCTGTTTTGATAAGTTCTATAATGTATTCCCTTTGATTTTGCTATACCTGATTGAGAGAACAACTATTGTGAAGATAACGAGATATACTATGGTACCTATTACTGTTATCTCAGTAACCTGCTGTGAAGTTGTGTACCAATTTCACTACACTGTCTCAATTGGCTTTGTTCCATCTTGTTCTGTTGTATTTTACTACCTTCAAAATAATAAAAAAATTAAAAAAATAAATAGTAAGGCTACCAGTCAAAAATCATTTGATATATTTTATAATTGAATATAATATTGGCTTGAGTTTCAGAATTATGTGCTATAACTTGATCTGTTTTAAACTAGCATCTATGCCCTCTTCTTGTCTTAGTTGTCCTACTTATTTTGCTTCCCTCTGGTTTCAGTACCTCTTTTGGCTTTTATTATTTCTCTGCTTTTGCTTGTAGGTCTGTTCACCTCTTAAGGTAATTTAATATCTAAGATACTTTTAGCAGAAGCACCTTTGAAGGCAGTTAAGAACTAGCAGTCTGTAGCTTTTTGATAGTCAATGCCTTAAGTCATAGGTTGTAAGCTCTTCAAAGAAGTACCAGAACAAAACTTGGCTGCTTATTCAGTGACAAAGTTCATTACTATTTGATTCAGGAATAGTGAGGGCTCAGATGTCTTTCTTAGCAAACTTAAAATGATTTTTAACATTAATGCAGAGTAATTGTTCTGCCATAGACAGATAAAAACTATCATTTTACTATTCCCTTTGAAACTCAGGGTTCCTTGGTGGCAAATTTTCCCTAGAAACTCTGGTATCCTGGGTTTCCTCCTAAGACTTTCTATAGTCCTTCTTAAACTCTGCTAACACTGTGGTAGGACAAATTCTCTGCCAGCCCTCTAGGAGAGTTTTCAGAAGAACTTACAAATGATACCCTCCTTTTGTTACTACTGCTTATAGAACAGCTACTGTTTCCTATGTAAATAGCATTTAGAATTTGGATTAAGGTAAAAAGAGTGAATCACTATTCCACAGAAAGTCTTATATCCTTTGCATTTTAATCACTTTCCTTTTCATAAAGCACTTATCACAGGCAATCACAAAATGCATGATTTTTTTATTAGAAGGTAATTAGTGATTCACCAGCACATGGAACATGAACATGTGATTTAATGTTTTTTCCATAATATATGACACAGTTTCAGCACTTATAGGTGCTCAATAAAAATCTGAAGAGCAAATAAATAGCTAGTGTGCATTATAGAATTGAAAGCAGTTAACTCAAATCCATAAAAAAATAGAAGCTGGACATGTCCTCAGAGTTTAACCAGCGTGATTACTGTCTGACTATACAGATTAGTTGGGGCCAAAAAGCAAAATGCCTGCACAGTCACAGCCATTGTTCTTTAATGAAAATTATAGTAAATACTTGCAGAATGGTGCAGGCATACAGCACTTTTTAAATTTTTTATAGAGCTACAATCAATACTGCTAGATGCTGAGTATTTTGTTAATTAAATTGGTTAGTATAATTATGTGCAAACAGTGTTTACAAAATATGCTGCACAGGACAAAAATAACATTGTCTTGTTCAAAGTAATTGATATTCTCAGATTTGAGACATATTACAGCAACAGAAATTACTATAAAAAGAATAATGTTACACTTAATTATTGGTATTTTTGTGACAAGTACATTATGGTAGATTTCATGTTAAATTTGGCAGATCCAAAGTTGAATAAGTCAAGAATGATAAACTCCATGAAATTAAAGAGTTGTGGAACTATAGATAAAGAGACTAAAATATGAAAATATAATCTGTGAGACTGTAGTTTCTCAGGTAAAAACTAGCTTTTATGGCAGATGCATTCTCAGGTCTTAGTAGCTTCATGTAATAGATCCTTTCTTGCTCATATATCCTCAAGGGGTAGTGGGTTTACTGAAAGTTTATTTGTCCCCAGGCTCTGATTTAATAGCTCAGGTTGATATAGTCTCCAATGTATTTGATGTGCTCCTTGTAAGATTTTCTTGGATAACCTGTAGTTAACAAAGAGAAGAGTTGTTCTAATGTGTCACTTCAGGGTGCAATATATTGCTATTCTCATGACAACATTTTGTTTAGAAGGTCAGGGAAAGCTTCCTTTGAAAAATGATTTTAATGCAAAAATATGATTATAAAAAATAAACTAGGAGAGAATCAAAGATCTACAAAGAAGAACACCCCAAGTTTTAAAAAAAAGGAGAGAGAGCGTGTGTCACATTGTTGAATATGCAAGTATTTTTTATGGCAGTGATACTACTCTAGTACAGAGAGCTCATAATGATCATAGAGAAATATCCTTGATTAGCCCAGTCAAGTGCTAAAATATTTCAAATAGTTCAAATATGGTTGTGAAATTTGATTAGAGAAAATTTTTGTGTGTAATTTTGATTATCTTGAATAATGTGTTCTTAGTAATTTTTAATGCATGTGATGGAATCTAATCCTTATTTTATAAGTAAAGAAAAAAATAGGAAGAATTTAGGTAAATACTAAAGGTCAACTGTTTGGCTTAAAAATTAAGATTATATTACATGTATCTGCTTAATTCATAACATTTTTTTCAAAATATAAACATAACTTTATAGTTTTAAATAACTCTCTTAGTTTAAAAATGACAAGCACATGATTTCTTTATCAAGTGTACAATACATTTAGATTAGATGCACTAATATATATTGATGATAACTCTTTAATAGTTTTCAGTAAATCATTAGGAATCCATCAGGTAGTTTTTCCATTTTTTAATTAATAAAAACTTGTAGTGATGTTTGAGCCCAGCCTGTATATGAAATAAAAATTGTATTTGACAAAGATGGAGATCATACTATAGAGTGATGCAACTCACACTGTAACTATGTTTGTCTATGTGTGTTACTATGTTACTGTTTCTGATTTTCTCTCTGCCTCTACCTACACTTTTGACTCTCTCTGTCTCTCTCTCTCTAGTTTGCTGTGTTCTCCTCTGGATGGAGAAAGTGATTTTAGCCTACTTTTTTTTTCAGAAAACATAGTCCCTGCTTGATTTTGTTCCAAGCTAAAAGCAGATTTCCTTTGGGGAAGAAGAAAGGACATTAATAATATTCTACATAGTATCACTATAAAGGTTCCCTTTTCAGTCTTTTCATGGGAGATGTAGATTTGTTCTACTTAACTCTATTATCTCAGTACCATATCAGCTATATATCTGTAGGATCTGGCCAAAGTCATAGAAAAAAAATTAGGGAGGAAATTTTGATTGCTGATGTAACCCAAAGTGATTGAATTAGCATTATATGAATAAATTTTTAATTAGACTACAAACTAACTTTAAATTCTATAAAATCTGATGACCTTTACATTTCTTACATAGTGAAATTGTTAAAGCTCATACATATATGCTACCAATTGGGACACTTCAAAGTTACCAATGAGTCTATTTAACTGATAGGATATTCTATCTCTTCTCATTACTAATGAATAGGTTCAGTAGTTGAGTGGAGAAGAACAAAAAAGAGGCTTGAAAAAAAGTGGTAGCTAGATAGAGATAGCTCATAAGGAATGAATTCATCTGAATTGAGAGATGCATGTCACATCATGTATTTCTCAATTTCAATGTTTCATGTCTTGGTAAGCCTTTAAAGTTGGACAGTGCTGAAAGAACAATACATTATAAGGGAATTTTACATTATTTTATGTTAAATTTTATTCCTTGAAAAGAATGAAAGTATGTTAAAGAAAGAGCTAACAATTACAAAAAGATGTACTAGTTGAAGTCTAAGGCTTCTTAATTAGAAAATGTTATGATTAAGTTATAAATTATTACCTATGCATTTCATGTGTTTGGAAGGTCATTGAATCATGGAAGCTGTAATTTATCCAGTGACGAGTTCAATAGCATAATGCACTGTTAGAATGTGGTGACTAATTGAAGGATGATCATACTTCCTTTCTTTTCTTCTTGGCTGCCATGAATGGAACACTTTAAACATGCCATGCTCCACTGCCAAGCTGTCTCATTATTGGAACCAACCTATCATGAACCAAGTCCTCTGAAATGTGACCTAAAAGAAACTTCTCTCCATTTATATAGTGAGTTTTGAATATTTTGACCTAGTAATGTATAATTGACTAATAAAGGAGATGTTTACTTTTTCAACAGCTTAAATTAAATTGTAGTGTGTTTACAAAGAAACATGCAAAGTGTAAGGCTGGGAATTGTTGGGGTTATTATCATTTTTTCTTTACATACACTCTTCTTTCCATCCTTTCATTTTTTGTTAGGTAATGTTTATCTTTTTATATGTAAAGGTCCTTATTTCAATTATATAGGTAGACCATGGAGTGAAATTCAGCAGTTTGTTAGGGAGATTGAAATATTTTGACTGTTTCATACTTAGACAATGCTTATTCTTTTCAAAAATACTCTAATATAAGACAAGTAGATATTGCTAAATCTGGCAAAAATATTATAAAGGCATTAATCACAGAAGCTGGGATGGATTTGAATTTTCTCCCAAAGTACATATTGTTTCATATCTTCTAACAAGCTCACAGACTGAATTTGAACTTTTTTTTTATTTAAAAGAGAATAAAACAAAAGGGGGCAGTACAGAGCAGATCAGAAGAGGACAACATAGGCAACACAGTACTTTACATTAAGTCAACTGGACATCAACAGTATCTAACGCCATATCTCTTACTCTGCTATAGTTGAGCATAGTTTCAATTACAATAATATCAAACATAACACAATAGTGTAAAGGCATGCATATAGTGAAAGAATTCCAGGGTTTTCTGAACTGAATAACAGAGAATGATCAATGGGTATTATAATATCTCATTTTTGATAAAAAAGAAAAAAATTTGTTTGAACTATCACACATATTCAAATTCCAATGAGACACAATGTGGTAGACAGAACCAATGGCAATAGAACAAAAAAAATGGTAGGACTTCTAAGAAGGATAATATTGAATTTGAACTTTTTACTCTGGCATTCAAAGTTATATTCTATTTGGTTCTGATACCAACACATCCAAATCTTTAAATTCAGTGACAAAATATCTTTGACTCTAATGAGGAGAATTTATCTTTGGAAAACCATAGTGATTGCATTTGAAGTCTGATTTGCACTGCCAACTATTTGAAATCTTACACCACTACTGATAATACTAGGTATTTAATACCAATTATATGGAGAAATTATATTACACATGTTATATATTTCAGATTATTTAAATGTCAAAACAACAACTCTTTTGGTTAAATATTAATATTCAATTTTACATGTTGGGTAAGTGACATTCAGAAAATTATTGTAAGTCCCCAAACTATCAAAATAAAGAGTTAACTTTAAACCTCCAAATACTATGGCATTTCCATCAATCTAATCTGATAAAATCATTGAAAGAGGAAAAATGCATCCAGGACTGAAGGCATGGAAAACTATATAAGATTTAATCAGGAAACAAGATTCACTCAGCAATTACAAATTGTGCCACCATAAACATGAGTGTGTAATTATCTCTGTGGCGTGATGTTTTTAATTCATCAGGGAAGATATCCAGAAGGAAAATAGCTTGGTGGAATGGGATTTCTAATTCTATTTTTTTGAGGAATGTTCACATTGATTTTCATAATGGTTGCACCAGCCTACACTCCCAACAACAGTAGAAAGTATTACCTATTTCCACAACGCCATCAGTTGTTGTTATTGGTTGAGTTTTTGATGATAGTCATCCTTTCTGGAGTGAGATGGAATTTCAGTGTTGCTTTAGTATGCATTTCTTGGATAACTAATGATGTTGAACATTTTTTCATAGATTTGTTTGTCATTTCTATTTCTTCCTCCCTGATGCTTATTTTTGGATTGGGTCTTTGAACTTGGGGGATCTCAGTTTTTATCTTAATTCTTTATATATTCTGGATTGAAGTTCTTTGTCTGAGGTACTGTTGGCTAAAATTTTTTCTCACTCTGGGTTTTCTTTTCACTCTGTGGAATTTCTTCCATGGAGCAAAAGCTTTTCACTAAGATGATATCACAGTTATTGATTCTGTGAAGTATTTGCCATGCAGTTTGGTTTTTGTCCATGGACTCTCTGTGTATCCCTACAACACAAATATCCATCAAATGAGGAATGAATTAAAAAGATGTGATTTTTTATATAATGGAGTACAACTTAGCTATAAAGAAGGATAAACTTGAGGCTTTTATAGATAAATAGATGAATCTAAAATCCATACACGTAAATGAAATAAACCAGACCCACAAGTGTAAACATCATATTATCTCCCTAGTATAAAAAACTGAAAAAGTAAAAGTAAATCAGACTCAAAGTCTGTAATAGATACTATGAAAGGAAAGGAAAAAGCTCAAAAGTAAATAACTGGGTTGAGTGAAAGGATAAAAGGAGGAAGGGAATATATATATATATATATATATATATATATATATATATATAAAACCTAAAATACTTGTACTACTGATTTCTCTGAGTTAATTAAAATGGTTTGTGCTTATATTATGTGATCAATTACTCATGTCTGTATTTTGTAATCTGAGCAACTACTTTGAAGATAACAGTATACACTATAACAACCATTATCAGTTTCTTATTATCTTGTTTTTTAAATTCTGTACCATTTTATAGTTTTTTTCTCTTTAAAATAAAATTTAAAAAAAGAAAGAAAATGAAGATCCTTGTGTTTTAGCATTCAACTAGTCTAGATGTGCATAAAGCAAGATTTAAAATGTACTGGAATCAGTTTCTCACATAGTCAAATAGTAGATGTAAAATGTTTTCCAGAAGTTAACCTTTTAGTATACTTTAAAAAGTGTATTTTATGTTCTGGAAGAGCATTCATTTAAAACATCCTACTTCACTGCAATAAACCACTAAATATGAACTTGTGAGCTAGAGTCTTGTTCTTGCTGGTCATTGAGTGATTGATTATCTTTTTAATTTAAATTCCAATGTCAGATGTTTAGAGTTATTAATTCAAACAACAGAACTTGATAGTAATGTATTTCTAAAGATGTTAGCTATAAAGAAAAGTGACAAACATGACTCTACTTCATTTAAATGAGTGGCTTATGATGCCATTCTCTGAGACAAATACAACAAAGTTTCACATTAGGTTTGTAGGGGAAGAAATAGATTGAAAAGTGATTATGCTTCTTTGGTATATTTGGTTTGGAATATCAATGTAATATGCAATAGTGAAATAAATTTCTGTTTTGGTACTTGTTCTAAAAGGATATGCTCCAAAAGATAGTCTTGGGGAGTGATAGCATTCACAAAGATTGTTGAAAAATCTTTGGTAGGAAGACTTTAAGGTGGTCATGATACTTGCATCATTGTATTCAAGCATGTATACTTGATGATTTCCATTGATCCATGTATTTGTTTTTGTACTACTCTAATACTGATGGTGTGTAGTACTTGTGATTTGCCTTTAACTAAATGTGACTGAGTGCTTCTAACTAAAGGTGACTATGATGCATAAGAATGTGTTGTATATATATATAATATATGATATATGATATATGATATATGATATATGATATATGATATATGATATATGATATATGATATATGATATATAATATATAATATATGATATATGATATATGATATATGATATATGATATAT
>PVJX010043252.1:0-13759 GCA_004027295.1 Dolichotis patagonum
TGTCTTATCTTGGAT
Organism: Dolichotis patagonum; assembly: GCA_004027295.1. Taxonomy (NCBI): domain Eukaryota; kingdom Metazoa; phylum Chordata; class Mammalia; order Rodentia; family Caviidae; genus Dolichotis; species Dolichotis patagonum. Next base: position 16 of record PVJX010043252.1, read on the forward strand.
GAGCAGGGTAGAATAACCAGCATCCTTTAGCATTAGTGGAGAATTTAATACTATAGTGCTGTCCTTATGAACCTTGTTGCATAAGCTGGGCAAAAGTAGACACTCAGGGGATGTTATACCCCTTTGAGAAAAGAACAGTTCTGTGAAATATTGTATGTCTCTGTGTGTGGGTGCCTTTTTTCACTAATACTGACTAATAATTCATAATACTACAGATACCTTGCTGAGTGCTGGAGATGGAGATTGCTCAAGAAACTCAATTTTTTCAAAAAATTATGGATAATGTTGACATCTGTTGTTTCTCATCTACAGAATATCTCAAATCCTTTGATCTCTTGGTCATCTAATTCATTCATGAATATTCAAAGGAGATTGGAGGGGGTGCCCTTCTCTTATTCAACGAAGAGATAGTCTCTTTCTTGATAGTTCCATTGGTCTACTCTCCCTCGCACTATGCTTCTGGAAATGCTAGTCTTTTGTGTGGAGGATGACATCATGGAGGATTGGTGCCATTATTGTTTGTTGCTTCTTTTCATCCTTGAAATATTTTGCCTTAAAATCTATCTGATACTAGATAGTCATTCCAGCTATCAGATAGGTGCTACTTCCATGCAGAAGTTTCTGTGTCTGTTTATTATCAATCTCCTTGCATCTTTCTATTGAAATTATGCCACTCCTATACAGCTCTGCAATTTCAACAACATTGATGAGCTCTGTCTTTTTATTCTGGGTTTATTCCATTGAAATTTAATATACTTATTGAAATGACTGTCTTGTGTATGCATTGCTATTATTTGTGTTCTATGTATCCCTCGGTTCCTCTGTGATTCATAATTCTACAACTACCTATCTCTTTGTTTCATCCATATTATGCATTCAGATATCATTTGTTGAACTGATTAATAAACTTGTTTTCTCTGTGAACTTACCAGACTCTTCCAGGCAGCACACCCACATTTCTCATAGGAACAGGGGTTTCCTGTCAAAGTGTTTCTAAGCCAAAAAGCCTCCAGGGATACTCTAATGCTGACATGGTATGGGCTATTTGGGCATACACAAAGGAAATGCTGACTCATATTCCAGCATTGCAACTATTTATAATTGGAGATAGGTTGTCATTAGCATTGTTATACAATACATCTAGAAGTGAACCATTATAAAAGATACGAGAGTGACTTGGGCTACACTGTACATTTTCTAATGATATCTGTTTATTTTATTCATCCAATAGAATATCACATTTGCATGAAAATAAACTGATCTTTGCATCCCATACACTCATTTTGATTTCCAAGGCTGCTACAACTACTGAGGGGACAACACAGTGATGACTGCTGCAGTATCACATTATAGAGTAGCTCCTTGCTTATGCATCTTTTGCACTAGCTCTCTATTTCTTTCTCCTCTTCCTCTTCTTTCTCTTCCTGCTCTTCTTTGTCTTCCTCTTCTTCTTCTCTTCTCTCTCCTGCCTCCCTCTCCCTTTCCCTTTTGCTTTCCCTCTTCCTCTCTTTCTTTCTCTGTTTTTACTGGGGCATTAGGAATCAAACCCAGAGTACTACACATACTCTACCACTGACTGATACCCATGACCTCAGATTAATCTGTCTGGGGGAAGAGCCAACACTATATATGGGTATAGGTGTGATTCACTACTGACTTGTCAAAAACTAGACATTCAAATATTTGGATCAATGAATAAATTAATGCTATAACATCAAGAAAATCTCCTAAAATGTAAAACCAATATACATATACACTTGTTTTTTTATATAAGGGAAACATAGCAGGGATGTTCACATTAAAACTTTTGAAACTAGTAAAGCACATATATGGTGCAGGATATTTGAGTATATGCAAAAGGAACAGTGAATCATGTTGTCATTTCAACTCATGTTTTTTCTGAAATAGAGAAAAAATTACTATATTTTTCAATAAATTTTCTTCATTGCATATTACTCATGTTAAAAATGTATGGGAAATTTTGAAAATCTTACAGAGAAGCTCACCGACTAATTTCTCATGATGGAAGCAAAAGAATATATATGAGGAGAGTGGGAGGAAAACAAAAGTAGGAGGATGGACGGAAGAAGAAATGAAAAAAGAGACTAGAAGAGCAAAAGGAGAAGAGAGATTAAGGAAGCATAAAGTCCTCATGATGAAAATCTCTTATTTTTTATTTGACATTATTCATATAGGAAAGATGAAAACACGGATATTAGTAGGAAGTCCAAAAATGGTGAGATATTTTTAAATTTGGTCAAGACAAGAATTAATACTGAGACATTAGTAGTCAGAAACAAAAGGAAAAATTCAAAATCAAAATTTACACAGAAACACTGATTTCTTCAAAACTCTGAGAGGTTGTGTGCGTGCATGCATTCATGCACGTGTGTCTGTGTATTATTAGGTACTGAACCCAGGGCCTCTGCACTGAGCTACATCCCCAGACCTCATTTTGAGACAGGGTCTCTCACTAAGTTCTTACATTGCCTAGACTGAGCTCGAACTTGCAACTCTCCTGTTTCAAGCACTGAGATTGCAGGCACGTGGCACCACACTAAGCTTTGGGAGGATTTTGGTGTATCTAAGCAAATTCACTATGTGAGTCTAACTTTGCATAACAACATCTCCTTATTTTCATGAATGATAATCCTTATCTCGTGCTTTATTTTTGAAAATGAAAGGTAAATGATTTGCAGCTGTAATACATGCATACCTTAACTTGTTTAGGACATTATAATTTCATATTTATCTCTTACAGTCATTTAAAACTTAAAATTTAAGGAAACCCTACATCTTAAAGATCTATGGTCTCTCTTGACATAAAAACTTTACTGAGTACCAAATGGTCAATTAAACTGATAAAACTGAACAGCTTGATTGAACTTCCTTTTATCTGAACAAATTGAAAACATTATCAAGCAGTTGTCAGAATGCATTTAGCAAGATCTGCAGGCAAGTTACAAAGATGATTCTTTGAGACATTTTATATCTTTTCCAAATTTTTTCATGCACAGCATGTATACTTGTACAGTTATTAATTTAACCATCACTGGGCCACTGGAGACTTCTAACAGTGGCTGCAAAATATGTTTCTTTTGGAAAGAATGAAAAACATCTGACTTTTCATCAGGGGCTGTTAATAAATTGCTATTTATATGTCATGTTTCATATAAATCAAAGATCCCTAGTTATATCAAAGATGCAAAGTATGCTACTCTGAACTGAGTCATGCCTAATATATCACAAAGCTTGGCAATATGAATTTAATGGCAAAATTGCTTTTCTTGGGAGTCTACTTAAAACTGTTGCTATGAATATTTAACTTGGAAAAGAGAATGAAGGTAGAGGACCAGCTGAACAAATCACAACTAAATCAAGGCTAAATCATCTTCTTGAAAAATGAGAGTTGGTAAACACCATAATTTAAAATTTATTATAGATTTATGTTTTAATCTTTTACTACCATGATAATTCTCACTTAGTGAATTCTAGTATACTAATGACTTTTGAAAATAAAGCAGATATGTCACAAAGAGACGTCAGATAGAATTTAAATAGAATATTTTGCATAACAGGTTTCTAAGAGTTGTGAAACACAGGCACTCATAAAACTAAATTTGTTTCACATTTTTTCATTGATTAATTCACATTTCACCTCATTTTTATATGGACACTATGTACTGTTTTTTACTAACTTTATTGTGGTGTGATTCAAAAACTAAATCATATATATTTAAGGTATATTTCATCATGTTTGGATATATATGAACACTGTGAAGTCATTACCACAGTCAAACTAATTAACATACTCATGCTCTCATATAGTCTTAAAACAATTATTTAAAAATAAAAAATTCTTTTGATATGATTGTTTTGCTTTGTTTTCCATTTTATTTTCAATGAATTTCAGATACATAGAAAATTTGCAAAAATAGACATGCAAATGGTTTATCCAGAGTTATGCATACACATGACAATTTTCTTTCCATTCACAAACTCGATTGCTAAAAAAATTTTGATTTCAACAAAAGTTGGTAAAAGAAACCATTGTACACTGTTGTGAATGTAAGATACTATAGTCACTTGGAAGACAATATGGAGGGTCCTTAAAAAGTCAAAACTAGAACTATGATATAAGTCAGCAATCCCACTACTAGGCATGTACCTAAAGGAAATGAAATCAGAATGCCAAAAAGATACTTGCATTCTCATGTTCACCGCAGTACTATTCACAAAAGCCAGTAAATGGAAAGAATAGAAGTTCATCAGTCAAGGTTCACAAAAGGAACAGATTATATGTAACTTATATCCATATATGTTAAGAATTTGCTAAATAGGGTTCAGCGGCTGCCTGTGGAATGAGCCATGGAAGACTGCAAAATGGCCATCTGTGCAATGAAGAGTCAGAGTGCCCAGTGGAATTTCAAAGGCCTGGAGCTCACTATAGAATCTGCTGCAAGTCTGTAGTGTCTGAAAGCCAAAGGATCTTTGTTGGAAGGCGGAAGAGTCTACACTGGAAGCGTAAGGAATGGAGGAGACAAATGTCCAAAGAAATGGCTAAAGTCAGATCTCTTCCAAAGACACAAAAATGAGGACTTCCTTTTGAATTCCGTTTTCATTGCATCCAGCTTATAAGCCCATTCTTTGGTCACTCCGCCATCCAAGATGGGTATTTCCTCTTCGCCAATTGATGTATCAGAATTAACTATCACAACAAGTGTCTATCAACTGATGAATGGATAAATTATAAGAAAGTGCAAACATTTACAGCATGGACTACTATCCATCCATAAAAAAGAAAAATGAAATCCTGCCGTTTTCACTGGAGATAACTAATGCTAAGTGAAATAAATCAAGCATAGAAAGACAAGCACCTCATGATCTCATTTATGTGAAATCTAAAGAAATTGATTCCATAGAAATCAAGAGTACCACTATAGTTAGAGGATGGGAAGAATGTGGGATATGGAGAGGTTGATCAGTGAGCACTAAGTAACAGCTGGATCCCAGCAAGAATCTCTGGTGTGCTATTGCACCATGAGGCAACTGTAATCAAAACTAATATGCTGAGCACCTCAAACAGCTAGAGCAAAGAAGTGTAAAAGTTCTTACCATAAAGAAATGATCATGTTTGAGGGTACACAGGCTTAAACTGATTTGAATATTACATAAAATACACACATATAAAAAACTAAGTTACAATTCTAATACTGATACTATTTATGACTGCATCAGTTAAAACTAGATTTAAAAATTAATCTGATTTGAACTTGATTCCACAACTAGCATAGTAGGGACAGGTTTTAGAATAGAGTACGATGGAGATGAAATGGTTAAACACAAGGTGTTTTCATGGTAGTAAACCTGCTCTGCCTTATATTGTAATGGTGAATATATGACATTATGTTTCTATCAAAACCCATAGAACTGCACAGCATAAAAAGGGAATTCCAACTATTATGTGTGTTTAAGTGTGTGAGATAGATAACCGTACTACTAAGTTGTTGTTGGATTATAGAACAGAATGGTTTGTACTGTCGCTGTTTGATTGTCTACTTTTTATGCTTTGATTTTGTAACTTGAACTATTTCTAAGATAACAATATGCAATTTATAACTAGTGATTTCTTTGTGTTATTTTTTGAAATTCTGTATGATTTCTACTCTTTTATCTGTTTTGCTTTTTTTCTCTAAAAAAGAGGGAATTCCAGTGCCAAGTATACATTTTCATTAAGAATATTTCACTCATCATCATTTATTAACTGTAGAAATTGAACCACATTAATGTAACATGTTAATAGAGAAACTTTTGAACATGAGGAGAAGGGATATGTTGGCTGTCTCTGTGTGATCTGCTCAGTTTTTCTGCAAAATTAAAACTTTTCCAGAAGCACATAATCTGTTGATTAAACATAGAGCAAAATACACATTGTATTTATAAAGCAGTTTCCTTTCTCATTTATGAATAAATTCTCTGCTCATTGTTTATTTCAATCTGTTCTTCAGACCATATTTCTCTTTTGCTCTTGTTGTTGCGTATCAGGTTTTATTCTACTACTCTATAGTTCTATGTGGGTACTTTGTATATTGTGTTCCTTATACTATGAATCTATAAATGAAAATTTCTTTCCCCTATGCCTTGTTCTGCCTACAGAGCATGATTACAATTAGTAATGACTTTTTCCAGTAGATTTTCTTTAGTATTCAGAAATTACTTTTTCCAAACTTAAGAAGTTGATTTTTATCTTTCTAACTGATCAGTCTTGAACAAATACTGTAATAATGATACTGATGATGATAGTAAAGTTAGGTGATTAAAAATCACTGAAGTTGAGGGAGAATATGCCCAACCATGAGCAAGGGCTGGCTCATGTGGCAGACACCAGGGAATAACTGGAATGTGAATATAGCAGCAAAGGGGCAGTCAATGTGATAGTTAAGTCAATTTGAAAGTCTTAAGAAGTGGCTAAATCTCTATACTTGAATAACGTAATGACAAAGCCAAATAGGTTTATTAAACTAAGTTCATTTTTTTTGACATGCTGGTTATTAATTCCAGGCCCTTGCTCATAGTAAGGTAAGCACTGTACCACTGAGCTAAACTCACAGCCCTAACATAATCATTTTACTTCTTGATGTTTCTATGGAAGATATCCAAATTTTTACCTGTGTTATGCCATATTTTTTCTTTTTAAGGTTTTAATATAACTTTGTGATTAAAAGATTTTTCCTCAAAATTCCCCAAAAGCAATTGAAAAGGGAAATATAAATACAGATACATAATATGAAATTACTTCAAGAATTCATTCTGTTTATAAAATAGTAAAGTTAGAGACAACAGTAAGAATGATAGTCTACTCACATAATCTCCAAAAACTGGAAAAAAAGAAAGACTGCATTCTGCTATTTTATTCTCATAAGGGAACAATATGTAGTACCCTTATTTTCCAGTAAGTGGAAAATTACAATACATTTCCCAGGAATATGTCCTCTATCATGTATCCAGGAGAGTGTCAATTAGCATGTTCTCTGTAATTTATTCTAAATCTTTCATTTTGAAGGTTGATGATATACTGGTGTTTCTCAACTATGAATCAGAAGCACTTACAAATATGCTTATGAACAATTTATTATTGTTACAATGTTTTGAAACTCTGTATCTGTTAATATGAATACGTGATTATGTATGTACCCCTAAGGCCAGTTATTGAGGATAACATAGTTATCCATGTTCACAGCAAGTTATGTGAATCTGTGTAACTGATGGGAATAAAACTGCCAGGTATATAGATATTGTTAAGGCACTATGCTTGAGCCAGTCTCCTCAGGTGCCCCTCAGATGCCTGCTTATAGAATCTGATTCAAAGTCATTGCAGGATGAAGAAATTTGCCCTAAAACCAAAGTTAATTTTCACTGATGGTTTGGAGAACAATTTCCTTCTACTTTATACATCAAGGGTATGCATAGAATACAGGATTTGACAGGAGGAAGCATAAAATATAATCACCTTGCAACCAGAACACATGGTCTTTGGCCTCAGCTGTGCTATTCTGTGTGACCTCTGAATAGCTGCTTAAGACCTTTAAAAATTCATCAAGCTCAACCCACTTGTTTTATTGTGGTGGAAAATTAAAATAATGGTGGCAATCTAACAACACATAATTAGGAGAAAGAAAAGAGGCTAAAATCAATAAAGACATTTAAATCATTTGCTACTACTCAAATGCTGTGAGCATGGCTTTAATTGGGGCTATTCTCACTGCTGATTCTCTCTACCTCTTACTACCATGCGCCATGAAACAAGTGTCTTATGAATCATAGCTTCACTTCATTACCTCCAATTTCTCCTTAACTCACACAAGTTTTTCTTCCACTATACCATTTCACCAGTACAAATTTCTCCTAGCTTTGCCAATGTCTTCCTTGTTGCACAATTCTGGAAACATTTTTAAATTCTGTGTTCACTGATCTCTCAACAGTACTGACCAAAGTCCTTAAATTCCTTTTGTTGAAGCTCTTCCATTTCTTAATTTTTGGTACAATAATTTTCCTCATTGATTTCTGGCTTCTCTTTTTGCAGCTCTTTGGTGAGCATATCTACATCAAACAACTTTTTAATCTTAGATTTCCTCAAGCCTCAAACCTCTTTTTTAGCGAAGACTTTAATTACTCAACTATATGTTAAGGAATGATTAATCAATATCTTCAACTGTATCTGTCCTCACACCGCCACAGTTATAGCAACTGGCTAGAAACATTCATCTTGTCATCCGCCAAGCACAGGAGAGTGCCCTCCTCACCATTCCCTTTATTGCACTTATCGCCATTACAATATGTACACTCATGTATCATATGGCAAGGTTTCTGTGAATTACAGGGCACATAAATGAAGGTGGCCTCATAACATTAAAATGTAAAGCTAGGCATGGTGGGACATGCCTGTAATCCCGGCATTCAAGAAGGTGAGGCCAGTAGCGGCTAAATAGTGAGAACATGTCACAAAGAACTAAATGAAAACAACAAAAATGGAAATGAAAATTTTCTATCACCTAATATGTATGCTGTACTTTTTATATGTTTAGATAAATATACACACAGAGAGAAAGATGATATATTTGCACAATAAACAGTTAGCATTGTGTTACAATTGCCTATAGTATTCAATACCATAACATGCCAATAGATTTGCAGTATAGGGGCAATAGTTTATATCACATAGCCTAGCTACCTTGTGGATGAGTTGCCCAGGGATGAGTGGAGAAGAGAGAACATAGCTGACTGTTGGTGGAAGTTAAAGAAACTAGAAATGAAAAACTGTATGAGAGAATATATCAAGGGGGAAAAGGGGCAAAACTCAGCTTAAATATATGGACTTTTGTGGAAATATCTTACCATCTTTACAAAGATGATTTTTTCCTGTGCTTTGCTTTTGTTTTTGAGATGGATCAGGAGACTTTGAACTCACTATGTAGCCAAGGCTAGTCTTCAACTCAAAGCCATCCTCATGTCACAGGCACCCAAAAGCTGGGAATTACAGATGTGTGCCACCATGGCTGGCTTAAACAGATGATTTTAAAATGTAGTGTTTAATGTTGCAGACAGTTTTAAGTGATGAAGTCATTTCTATGTAACTGTAAAGGCTGGTGAATTTCTAATTTCTGTTGTAAAGGTTTTTATTTCTGCAATGAATGGGGAAGAGTAGAATACTGGACTTTTTCACTGGGAATTCAATGACATAACATTGTTAGTTTGTGTACTTTTCCCCTTAATGCCGACTTTCAGATGACAACTAGCAATCTCATGAACACATAGAATTTTAGAAGCCTTTTTAATAATATATAATATCTGAAATAAAATAGTACATTTATTTTGGAATTTTTATGATGAGAAACGTTTCCCTGTATGTATTTTACATCTGTTTTCAGGTCCTAAAAGGGAGTGAGTAAGCAAGTAAATTGTGTGTGTGTGTGTGTGTGTGTGTGTGTGTGCACACGTGCATATGTGTGCATGTGTGTCCTCCTGAATTTTAGTTTAGTAAAAATCATGGATGTTCATTACAATTTCTTTAGGGCTGACACTGCAGATAAATTGTCTATTTGGGTTATAGTGATATTTAATCCTAGGGGAGCAGAGGACACAGATTCAGATGCATTCTGTTGTGATGATATCTTTGGTTGTGAATTCTTCTATTTGGAATTCATAATTACAATGTCCCTATATTGAGGTTATTCTCAGCCTTCAACCCTCTGACAAATCTGTCTACACAAAACTGCAGCTGGTCCACTGGCAATTGAACTGCTTCTGGTGACATAATTTCATGATGTTTTTTAGTCTCTGAAAGAGAGCAGCTGCCCAGAGTTTCGGAAGCTCTGTGCACGTGGAACTTTGCTCACATTTTCTCCAGGGACAAAGTGGCTATGTGGGGTGAAAATATGCAGGCATTGTCAGGTAAATAGACACCTCATAGACAATGCTCCCTTGCTGATCTTAATTCTAATTTGTAGTAAATTTTAAACATCATTAATGAGGGAAAACTGGAAATGAGGGCAGATCAAAAAAGAAAAATTAAATTCATGCAAAGTAATTTTAACTGAATCAGCAAATGAGACTATGGCTATTTTTTTACATGATAGAGCAGATTAAAAAATCCAGGTGGTGTAAAGACAGTACCTAGTGATCTACATGGAATTAATTCTCTTAGTATATTTTCAGGTAAGATTTTATGAAAATTGATTTCTTTTGCACAGTGGGGAAATAATTTGCTTCTGACCTTGGAGTAGAAAGAGACCCAGCTGATTTTAGGGCAGCAAAAATGGAATGTGAACCATACATTTATTAGTATAACCCATGTTATTTTGAACAACATGTAAATGATACAAGTCATTTGTCTCACCCAAGAGAATAACTTGCTTTCAAAATCCCCTGAAAAATCCTGTCTTATAGGATGTAGTTGAACAAGGGATACATAGATACATTCTTCATAAACATCCCTTTATGGGACAGAAACAATTTTGTACTGACCTTACCTTAAATCACTGCAACACATCACTGCAAGGAGTCAAAGGGAAAGAAAAAATACAAAGGAATAATTTGAAAGTGATCATTTGTGATAATGAAACAGTTCTGTATTATGATTAGGGTAGTAGTTATGTAAACCTACACATGTGATAAATCAGTATAGAACTATATGCAAACATGGTATGATTGTCAGGTGCTTGATTTCAGTATTATAATGTAGTTGGTGAGATGTAACTTTTGGAGGAAATGAGATGATGACTAAAGAGGAAGTCTCTGGATTTTCTTGGGAATTTCCTGTGAAACTGTAACTGTTTTAAAATAAAAATTAAATATGGAGAATAGTAAATACAATTAAACATTGGATTGGGATGTACAATAGCTCAGTAATAAAGTATGTGTGAGCCCTGGGTTTGACTCCCAGTAACAATAGACAGGTAGACAGATGGATAATTATATAATTAAATAAATAAACCAGCAAATACATAAATGACCAAGAAGAAAAACAAGTTGTTATGCATTTTTCAGGAAAATAGAAGATAGTAATACACTATTAGATGGCTACTGAACATTCAGTTACTAAATATGTCCACATTCTGATTAGAAATGTGTGATCACAAATCTCAGTTATGGAGAAGTCAACCACAGAAAACTGGGTGGGGAGGAGAAGAAAAAGCAAGTACAATTTCCTCATATTGGGACAGATAGTAGCATATACAATGATTGACAAGGAAGCCAGTGTGTATGGAGCTGAGTGAATCAGGAAAGATACTAGAAGTCTGTTATGGTTTATATCTGGATGTGACTCCAAAGCTTTAAGGGCTCATAGGTGGGGCTTTGGGAAGGTGATTGGATTTATGAGGGCTTGATATTCATCTGTGGATTAGTCCACAAATGCACTCACAGCAGACTTGCTGGTCAGGGGATGTTGGTCTCTTGAGACTTGGCCTGGGAGGGTTTATCTCTCCAAGCTCCTCACTTTTGATTTTCTGCTTCCTTCTCTGTGCCATTAGTTGCTTCTCTGCCACGCCTGTCTTCCATGCTAATCATGCCCATTTCCTTGCAGCCATCCAACTAGGGACTGAAGCCTATACAAACTGTGAGCCAAAAAGAGAAAACCTTCCCCCTTTGAAGTTTTCAGCATAGGTCATTTTGTCTCAGTGATGAAAAGTAGCTGAGATAGAGATAAAGTCAGAGAAGGATGAAAGGGCCAGATCGGGGAGAAGAGCTAAAAATGGCAGACCGATCAACAGGATATAGAGGCTCCATGACAGAGACAACTCAGATGCTGGAATAAAACATCCTGAAGAGGTCCAGACAGAAGGAGATGGATCCTCTCGAGCCAGGAAGAAATTAAAAGAGCTGGTCAAACATGCAGTCCCGGGGATACTTTTGGAGAAACTAAGATTACCGGCCACCATGCTCTTTCACCTGAGCCGCCTGAATTTGTGCCAACATGACTGGCTGGAGTGGCCCAAACTCATGCCGCCATGACTCGCCGGAGCTACCCGAAATCATGCCAGAGCCACGCTCAAGTCCAAGGTTGGCAAGCCCAGTGGAGAATGGAGCCAGTGCGGGACCTGCATTAACCTGTGGTGAGTGCTGGGAATAAGACCCTCCCACTGGAATGGGGCGACCAACTGGAAAACATGTTGCAATTGGGCAGGAAAGGCCTGTACTAGCAATGGCAGTCACTTCAGTTGGTTGCTCCCTTCCCAGAGCAGATTGGTGGGATCTGCTTGGCCTGGGTCATGTCCCTGACTGGGACCCAATAATTCAGTCCAAACTGATTCCCTACTTACAGCACACTCTAACGCCTTGAAGGCCCTCAAAGACCGCAGTGAAGGCTGAGATTGATTGGCCCAGAGGGGAGGGGCAATCATATGCCAACTCGGCTTGCACTTCAGTGACCAATAGCAAACTGGAGAGGGCAGAAATCCCTAGCCAGTGTGCTTCATAAGAACCATAACCAGCAAGGTAAGGGGCTGGGACCTCCACTATACACTGGTATGGAAGAAACTGAAAACATGACCAGAGAAAGAAATAAGAAAGAGCCCCCAGCCCATAAACATGAGAATATTGATGCAGGAGCGCTAAATACAAAAGAGACTGAGGGCATCAAACATGCAATATCAAACACGGCATCAGAGGACATAACGAGGTATCTTCGGGATCTTGTAGATGAGCTCAAAACTGAAATATTAATTCACGTAAAGCAAGATATAAGTAGAGTAAAAAAAAAGAAAAGCTAAGCACCTCTCAAGAAGACACAGATGGAAGAATGGAGGAACACAAAAAAGGAGAGAAACATTTGATGAAGAATGTAAAGAAAACCTATAATACATGAAGCAGATTCAAAGAGATTACTAGGAAATTAAAAACTCCATTGAAAACTGGCAAAACTGCTTGAAAGAAATGAAGGATAGACTATCAAAACTTGAAGACAGGTTTGCAATGTGTGATCATGAAAGGAAAGATCACTTAAAAATAACAAGGAAACAGGCAGTAACAATACAAAGGCTAGAAGAGGACAAGAAGCTCTATAACCTAAGAATAAAAAACGTGAATGAAGAGGCAGGAGTCCAAACAAAGGAATTACAAAGGCTATTTCCAGAAATAATTAAGGAAAACTTCCCAAACATAGGAAAAGGAAATGATATTCAGATATATGATGCATACAGAACTCTATACACCTACAACCAAAACAGAGCTTCACCCAGACATATAGTAATCAAGATCCCAGAAATTCAATAGAAGAACAGAATATTAAAAGCTGTCAGAGAAAATAAAAAGATCACCTATAAAGGAAAACTCATCAAAATCTTGGCAGACTTCTTGACACAGACCATCAAATCAAGAAGAGCTTGGAGTGAAGTATTCCAAGCCCTGACAGAAAATAATCTCCAGCCCAGATTGATGTAGCCTGCAAAACTGTCTCTAGAAATTAATTGGAGAAACAAGATGTTTCCATGATAAGGAGGAACTGGGGGAATTTGTGACCACCAATCCAGGAATAAGAAGGTTCAGAACCATTTAAGTAAATAGCAGGTTGACCCCCAATCTAAAAACTGAGGGGGCTGGTGGGACCCAAAATGTGCAGCACCCTATGGGAGTGAAAAGGGAGGAATAGTCTAAAAAAAGAAGGTAGAGGATATTGTTAATAGTGTATCAGGATCGAAAACCCACATTACTCACACCACTCTGTTTAGATGGATTATATTCTGTT
>PVJX010043253.1:0-13762 GCA_004027295.1 Dolichotis patagonum
AGATCCCAGAAATTCAATATAAGAACAGAATATTAAAAGCCATCAGAGAAAAGAAACAGATCACCTATGAAGGAAAACCCATCAAAATCACAGCAGACTTCTCGACACAAACCATCAAGTCAAGAAGAGCTTGGAGTGAAGTAATTCAAGCCCTGAAGGAGAACAATCTCCAGCCCAGATTGATGTATCCTGCAAAATTCTCTAGAAATTAATGGAGAAGGAAGATGCTTCTATGATGAAGAGGAACTTGGAGAATTTGTGACCACCAATCCAACCCTACAAAAAATACTGAAGGACATTCTAGAGAGAGAAAAAAAGAATATGAGCATTTCAAAAACAGTGGCAGTGAGGCCTCAATGAACAGGGCAGACAGTGGAATGAAAGAGAAAAATAGACAACCAATGGCAGAAAAATAGAATAGCAGAAATGAGGCAGAGAGCAGAAATGAGGCAGAGAAGATTATCTGTAATTGCTAGTATAGATGGCCTTGACATACTAACAAAAAGAAACACAAGCAGAGTAGATCAGGAGATAGTGTCCATTGAGATGCTCTCTACAGGGAGGCAGTGGGACCCAAAATAAGCAGTGCACCCTATGGGAGTGAAAGGGGAGAAATTGTCTAAAAAGGGAAGGCAGAGAATATTGTTACTAGGGTAATAAGATTTTAAATCTACATTATTCTCACCACTCTGCTGGATGGATTACATGCTGTTCCAGTTTGTCTACTTACACTAGATTTGGGGACACACTCAGCTATCCCCAAAATAAGAGGACATATTATGGTAATCATCCTTAATTTCCTATCAACTTAATCTGAAACCCTGTATAACTTATACTGTCTTATTATGACTGATCTTATTTGAATCTGGTTTGTTATATTGCTATTTTGTATTGACTGATTTTATTCAAATCTGTTATGATTGATAGCATCAAGTCTAAGAGTATAGGCAACTACCCTGAAGATGATAAGATTTATTAAGATACCCACTCTGGTTTGATTATTACCTGCTTTTGAAGTCTTATGTCTCCAATGTTTTGTTTTTATTAATGTTGTTATATACTGCTGCGACATCATGGTAACCATTGTAGATCACCTTGTATTGTGGTTGTATATGACTTTTTTGCCTCATGCTTTTCTAGGGATTGTTTTGTTTTGTCTTGCTTTGTTTTGTTTTTCCCTTTAATACAGAAAGGATAGATATACATGTAGAGACTCATGCATGTGTAGAGGTTATAAACAGTTTATGAGAACCATCTATATAATGCATGTTGAAATGAACAACTACTTTGAAGAAAAAGAGACACTACCGTACCCAGTGCTGATTCTGTAATGTTATGATGTTAAATCCAGAAAAACTATCACTCTTTGTTCTAAGTGATTTTAGCTTGTTTTGTTTTGTTTAAGTTCAACACACATGAAGGTATGGACAGCTGTTTTGAGGAGAATGAGAGACACTATGACAGCCATTCTTGGCTTCCCTATTGTCTGGTCTTGAAGACCTGAAACGCCTTCCTCTTCTTGTTCAGATCAGTTCCATACTATGTTGTATCATGTGAATTCCCTGCATGTGACAATATGGGCAACTACTTGGAAGAAAACAAGAGTCAATATGATAGATAGAGAGTGAATATCTGCAATTGTCTAGCTTTGAAATTTATGTCTCTTACATTGCTTTCTTTTGATCTGCTTTGTTCTTTTTTGTTGTGTTTAATTTTACTCTTTTGATGTAATTGCATGTATGTTTAAGTGTGTAAAATGGATGACCATATTACTGTTTTTGTCAGATCGTGGAGCAAAACTGTTAACAGCCTCACTCTTTGAATATCTACTTTGCTTGTTTTAATTTTGTAATTTGAACAACTATTTCCATGATGTCTGTATGTAATTTATCAAGTAATGATTTCTTAGTGCTTTTTTGTTTTGTTCTTTTCCTTTTTTTCCTTGGAATTGTTTATTGTTACTGCCCTTTATTCTGCTTTGTGTAGCTTGGTTTTTTTCTCTTTAAATAAAATTTTAATAAAAGAATGTATATTCTGATGTTGTTAGGGAGAACACTGTGTGTATGTCTATCAAGTCCATTTGTCACAGGTGTGATTCATTTCTGATATATCTTTGCTGATTTTCTGTCTGGTTGATCTGTCTCTTTGTTTCGGTGGCATGTCAAGGGCTCCTGTTATAATTGTGTTATTGCTTCTTTGATCTTTCATTTCTGTTAATATTTGTTTTTTATAGCTGGGTACTCCCAAATTTGGTGTATATGTATTTAAGACAGTTATGTCTTCCTCTTGAAGTTTTCCCCTAACTAGTATATAGTTACTTTCTTTATCTCTTCAGATCATTCTTGGTTTGAAGTGCACATTGTCTGCAAACAGAGTAGCTACATCTGCTTTTTTTTAGGTTCCTCTTGCGTGAAGTATTTTTTTCTATCCTTTGAATTTCACTCTATCAGTTTCCTTTTGGATTACATGGGTTTCTTGTAGACAGCATGTGGTTGGATGTTTCTTGATTTTTTTCTGCCAGTCTGTTTCTTTTAATTGGTGAATTGAGGCCATCAACATTTATGGTTATAACTAACATACATTGGTTTATTTTTGACATGTTATTTTTCTGCTGTTGCTTCTTTACCATTCTGCTCTGTTTAATTGTCTGCCTTGATTAGTGGTATTTTTCCTATGTGTATGTAGAATGTCTTTCAGTATTCTTTGTAGGGTTTATTTGGTGGTCATGAAGTTCTTCAGCTGTTCTTTGTCATGGAAATATTTCTCCATACATTTGAAGGACAGTTTTGCAGGGTACATCAGTCTGTATTGGAAGTCATTTTCCTTTAGGATCTGAAATACTTCACTCCATGTTCTTCTTCCCTTCATTGTTTTTGTTGAGAAGTCTGCTGTGATTCTGATACATTTTTCTTTATAGGTCATCTGTCTATTCTCTAACAGCTTTTAATATTCTGTTCTTATTTTTTATTTCTGGTATGGTGATTATAATATATCTGGGTTTAGTTTTATTTTGGCTTATGGTTATTTGGAGTTCTATATGCTTCACTGATCTGTATGTCAGCTTCCATTCTCATGTTTGGGAAATTTTCAGCTATTACTTCTGTAAATAGCCTCTTGATATCATTTTTGTTGTTGCCTTCTTTTTCATTTATCCCCATCAATCTTATGTTGTTTTTCTATGCATCTTCTTAGAGCTATTGAATTGTTATTTTCTGATTCCTTGTTATTTTAAAAATATCTTTCCCTTCCTGTTCACTAGCTGCAATTTTGTCTTCAACATCTGAAATTCTATCTTGACTTTCATTGTGGTGGTTTTGCTAACTTTCAATGGAATTTATTTCCTGTATATCTCTTTGAATCTGCTTCATGCATTCTGTTTGTTTCTTATAGTGTTCATTCAGGGATTCTATCGTTTTGCATTGTTCCTCTTTTTTTTAACTATGCCTTCTTTAGGTGTGTTCAGCATTCCTTTCATTACATTTATCATTTCTTCTTTTACCTGGGAGATTATTTCGGATCTAAGTTCTTTACCGGGTCCTTGAGTTGTTTCTTTACATCAGTTGTTATCATTTTAGGCATTTCAGGTGTATAGTTTATGTTTTTTTCTATGTACATGTTTCTTAGGCTTGCTTGGGTTGGACTGGAATTTTGAGATTGCATTTTGGTCTTATGTTTTGTCATTTTTATATATTCTGGGTTTTAAGTGATGTTCCAAAACTTCCCCCATGTGCACTGTAAATACCTCACATGCCTTCAGCTCCTGGGACTGAATAGAGTTAGCTGGGCATGTCTGAGTCATGCCTGAGTTACCTCCTGTGCATCTTCCAGTGATTTAGGATGATGGGTGGGGTCTTAACTGCTGGGAGCAATGGTCCAAAGCTTCCCCTGCAAGGGCTGGAAATCACCTCACGTGCCTTTGGTTCCTGGGACTGAATGGAAGTCGCTGGTCATGTTCCAGTAAGGCCTGAGGGGCCTCCTGTGCATCCTCTGGTGATTTAGGATGTTGAGAAGGGTCTTACTGGCAGCGATGATCCAAAGCTTCCCTTCCACACACTGGAAATCACCCCATGCGCCTGCATCTCCCAGGAATAAATGGAGGCCTCTGGGTATGGCCCAGTCAGGCCTGCAGGGCCTCCCATGCATCCTCTGGTAATTTAGGATGCTAGATTGGGTCTTACCCACTGGCAGTAATGGTCCAAGGCTTCACCTGCATGTGCTAGAAATCACCTTGCTCACCTTCATCTTCCAGGACTGAATGGAGATCTCTGGATGTAGCCCAGTCAGGCCCTCAGGGCCTCCTGTGGTGGTCCAGTCAGGCCTGCAGGGCCTCCTGTGGGCCCTCAGGTAATTTAGGATCCTGGGAAAGCTCTTAACCACTGGCAGCAATGATGTAAACCTTCCCCTGTGTGCTCTGGAAAGCACCTCATGCACATTCAGCTCCTGGGACTGAATGGAGTTCACTGGGCATCACCCTTACAGCTTTTAAGAGTCTATTCCTGTTTTTAATTTATAGAATATGTATTATGATATGCCTAGCTGTAGAGTTTTGGTTTTTTTGTTTTGGTGTGTGTGTGTGTGTGTGTGTGTGTGTGTGTGTGTGTATCTAAATATAGATCTCTATGCCTCACTTATGTATATGTCAAATTCTTTTCCTCTCTCAAGGAAGTTTTCTGCCATGACATATTTGAACAGATATTATATAATTTGTTCTAAGTTCTGATTTTTCATTGATTCCAATAAATCTTAATTTACTCTTCTTTGCTTATCTAGCAGCTTCTGGATTGATTTCTCATGGTCCCTTGCTATTTTTAATTTTTTTTATTTTAAAGAGGATAAAACAGAATAAAACCAATCAAAATAAACCAGTGTAAAAGATACAGGATTTCAAAATTTTACAAAATCAGTAATAGCTACCATAATGCCTTTTGATATCTACAAAATAGCTGCAGATAATTTCAGACATAGTAAAAATCAAACAGAACAGAATAGAATAGAAACAATAAAAACAAAGCAATGAATGCAATAAAGGACTTCAAAACAAGCCTATAATAAATCCAAAAGTGCTACCATAATGTATATTGCTATTGTTGAAATAGATGCTCCTGCCATCAGATTTGACATAATCAAAGAAAACAAAAGAGAATAGTATCCAACCCAACAAAGCAATGGAAATGATATAGGATTTCCAAAACAAGACCACAGGGAAACAACAATGACAATGAGATCCTCCCTAGATATCACACTGTATACCACTATTCTCTGAACCTATGATCAGACCAGTGGCCTTAGACTGCAATGTTAATGAAATAACAAAGCACCACAGGCATTCAATTACATTTCACCTCAAGAGGTATCATCATATCCTGTGTTTCTCTGGATAACTCTGTCACTTACAGCAGAGTGAGGGTTGGTGCTTCTTGTTTGCCATCCTGCATGCTGGAAGGGGCCGGGGTCTGTCTGTTCCAGTCAACTGGCAGCCTGCACTGCTTCCCAGACTGAGACTGCTTGCTGGTGTGGCTTTGTTCTCTCTACCTCCAGTTCGCAAATGGTTCTGACTCATGGGGAAAGGCTGAGGGTCTGTCTGTTCCAGTCCACTGGCAGCCTGCACTGCTTCCCAGACTGAGATTGCTTGCTGGTGTGGCTTTGTTCTCTCTACCCCCAGTTCGCAAATGGTTCTGACTCATGGGGAAAGGCTGAGGGTCTGTCTGTTCCTGCCTGGCGGCTGCCCACACACACACTAATTCCCAGACTAGGCTTGCTTGCTGGTGTGCGCTTGCTATTTTTTTTTAAAAAATCTTTCTTTTCATGGTTGCTAACCACAAGTGCTCTGTTCTGGATGTGAAATTCCTCACATTGGCTTAATCTGATGCAGGTACTTTCAAGGACATTTTTATTCTCCTGGACATCTCCTTGAATCCTACTATGCTGAGCATTCATGGCCTCCATAATTTTCTTAAGCTTCTCTCTCTCTCTCTCTCTTTCTCTCTCTGGCTGTATCTGCTGTAGAATCACTATGCATGGTCTATATTATGGACACAATCTCTGCAGTGATTTGAGAAATTATTTTTGAATTGATTTTTTCCAGAGCCTCATTCAATTGCTTTGTTGTTATCACTTCAGAGAGGCAAGGAGGGTGGCTTTTGCATTGTCCCTTTTCATTAGATTTCCCTTTGGTGAACTAGACCAAAGTGTTTAAGTAACTTCTCATTTTCTTTTCTTTTTTGTGAGTTAAGTGTCTTTACTTTTTCATTTAAAACTAGCATTTCACCATATAATGAATGATAAAAAAATCCATGCTAATATTTGAATTTTGAATTTTTCTCTAGGTAAAACTTTAAATAGAATAATTTTTTAAAAAACAAGACAAGTCAAGAGTAATGGAAAAAAGACGGAAAGATAAAAATCTTTGGGCTTGAGTTATATTTTTGTCTTTTTGAGACAGTTTCACTATGTAGTTCAGGCTATAATTTAATTTCTTGAGTTATGATTATGAATTGCCTATGATGGGCTGTTTTATTGCTAGTATTTAGAACCCTTAGATAATGACTACATCTCTGAGGTATCTTCTAGGTATCTCCTGGTCCCTTGCTATTTGGAGGTTTTGAGTCTGTTCAAAGATTCTACCTCTTCGATTTGTTGGAGATAAGAAGTTGCTACTTGTTTAGGCCAGTACCTAGATTTAGGCACTGTTCCACAGTATTTTCTGTGATCCTTAGCCAATCTCAGTCATGGAACACCAGGAAGAATAGCTGTTTAGAACAAGTATGTTACTTTTAGCTATTGTGGTACCATTACTATGAGTTATAGCCTGAATAAATACAAACTGAGCTAGCCATTAATTTGCAACTTTAACTGTATGAACTAGATTTGTGATTATACAATAAAATCTAAAACAAATGAGAAAGTTATTTGCAGTTTGCACATCCTTAACCTGTCAATTTTACCTTCATGTTTAAATTTAAAATGAGTTAAGGAGAAAATAGAGAAGTGGAAGAAGAGGAAGAGACTAGAAGTAAGGTTGGAGGACAAAGAGGGATCATGATAACTTTGGGAAATTGGTGGGAAGTCTGAAGGGAAACAGAGAAGGATGAGATAAAAAGAACAGAATAGGGTCAGGGATTTAGCTCCACAGCCTAAGTGCCTGCCTGGCAAGTACAAGGTTGTGAGTTCATTCCCCCTTACAAAAAAAAAAACCAGAATCACAACCACAAAGAGTCTAGAAAGCATGTTCACACTCACTCATATAAAAACCAGATCAAGCAATGAAGAGAACAACAACAAAAAAATGAGAGAAAAAAGCAAAGAAAAACTTCACTTCTAGGTTTGTGACTGCTATCACTGTTAGATGACATGTGTAGACAGTCCCAGTCTCTGATTTTTGGTGGGATAGTGGTAAATCTCAGTGAGCCTGCACTTTCTGGCTGAGACCACACTCATTCAGCCTGCAGCCATCAATGAACCTTCTGCAGGCCTGAGCCCAGTTGGGAGCTTTTACGTGGAGCTGGAAGCAGCTGTAAGTTCTGAGCTCAGTCAGCTCTCAACCAGATGACTCCTGCCCAACCACTCTCATGTGGGAGGACTGAACCCTCAGTACTCACCACCATCTAGTGCAGCCCTTCATGTCTACTGCTCCCTTCCACTTCTAGATCCCTCTGTACAGGCCTCTGGATTTGCCAGTCATCTCTGTGTGTCCACAGGTTTGAACTGTTCCTCTCACACAGTGAATCCTGTCTCAGGGAGAAGGTGCCATCAGCTTGTTGCCTCATTTTCTCAGTGGGCTTCAATTTGCACTTCAAATCCTACCTGGTCCAAGGGACCATCTCCCTCCTTCTTGTCTTCCTCACTATATTTCAGCATCTGGATAGTGACTCTCAGAGAGGCTCTGAGTCTATTGCTTACCACTCCAAGATCTTGGTGCTTTTTCATGTTATTGATTTTTGAGTATTGACTTTGTATCCAACTACACTACTGAATTGGGTTATTAAATGTAGAAGTCTATTGGTGGAGTTTTTGGAGTCTTCCATGCACAATATCATGTCATTTGCAAATAATGATAGTTAACTTTTCCCAGTCCTATCCTTATTCTTTTTATTTCTTTCTCTTGTCTAATTGCTCTGGCTAATGTTTCCAGAGCTATATTGCATAGGAGTGGTGATAGTAGACACCCTTGCCTGGTTGCTGATTATAGAATTAAAGCTTTCAGTTTTTGATCATTTAGTATGATGTTAGCTGTTGGTTTGTCAGTGATGGCTTTTATCATATTGAGATGAGCACTCTCTATTCCAATTTTCTGTAGGGTTTTTATCATGAATGGATGTTGGGCTTTGTCAAATGCATTTTCTGCATCTATTGAGATGACCATGTGATTTTTTTCCTTTGGTTCCATTAATATGATGTATTACATGTAATTATTTGCATATGTTGGAACATCCCTGCATCCGTGGGATAAATTCTACCTGGTCGTGGTGTAAAATCTTCTTGATAACTTTTTGCATTCTGATGGCCAGTATCTTATTCAGAATTTTTTTGTCTGTGTTCTTTAGGGAGTTTGACCTATAGATTTTTATCTTGGTTGGGTTCTTCATTGGTTTTGGAATCAGGTTAACACTTGTTTCCATAAATGATTTTGGAAGTATTGTTTCCCTTTCAATTTACTTAAAGAGTTTAAGCATTAGTAGAATGAGTTATCCTCTAAATTTATTTTAGAATTCCACAGTGAATCCATCAGGGCCAGAGCTTTTCTGTGATGGTTAATTTTTAATTAAATTTTAAGTTTCATTGGCTGATATTGGGTTATTTAGAATTTTTATGTCTTCTTGACTTAGGTTTGGCAATTCAATCATGTCTAGGAAACTGTTCATTTCTTCTGTGCTTTCCAACTTGTTACAATATAGGTTCTTATACTAAGTATTGATGATCTTCTGAATTTCTGTAGAATCTGTTGTGAGTTAGCCCTTTTCATTCCTAATTGCTTGTGTTTGTGTTTTTACTTTCTTATTTCTGATCAGTTTGGTTAATGGTTTATCAATTTTATTTCTTTCAAAGAATCAATTTGTCAATTCATTGATTCTTTTTATTGTTTTCTTAGTCTCAATTGCATTAATTTTTCTCTTATTTTTATAATTTCCTCTACTGTATGAGCTTTGGGTTTGATTTGCTCTTCTTTTTCTAGAAATTTGAAGTTCAACATCAGGTTGTTTATTTGAGCTTGTTCTGTGAGATGTTAGAGTTCATCACTATAAATTTGCTTCATATAACTGCTTTCAATGTGTTCCATAAGTTTCAGTAAGTTATATTGGCATTATCATTTAATTGTATATATACCTTTTTATTCTAAGGGGAAAAATATAAACAATGAAACCAAATTACAAAACAGTTTAGTAGGACAGTTACAATAGTTGATAGACTGTGTATTGTTGCTTTTGTACTACTTATTCAGAGTACACTATATAGGCATGATATCATGTCTAAACAATATCAGCACAAATCATTCTTGTCAAGGAACAGAGAAAAGCTAGTTGTATAGCTATCTTAACTATCTTGTGTATACATATACTTTTCCCCCCTCTTTCTTTCCCCTATCAAAGTTTGTCTCTTCTTTTGAACAGTTTCTTCCTAATTTACAATATCTATTGTACACTTTGGATCTGATTTTCTTATTCAATTTTCACAATAGTGAGATGATATGTTTTTTACACATATGGGTCTGATTTATTTCTCTTACATATACTCTTTAATTTTGTCCTTAATTCTGTCTGTGACCTATTAGTTGTTCTGAAGTGTGTTAATTTCCATGTGTTTATGCAACTTTTACAGATAGTATACATGGGATGATTTCAATTCCTCTACATCTTTTAAAACATGTTTTGGGGGTCACTATGTGGTTCATTGTGGGAAACATTCTACATCTAGATGAAAAGAATGTGTATTCTGATGTTTTAGAGTGGAACACTGTACACATCTATTAAGTCCATTTATCCACAGGTTTGGTTTAATTCTGATAATTCTTTGTTGACTTTTTGTATAATTCATCTATTTGTGCAAGTGGAGTATTAAAGTCTTCCATTACAATTGTATTAATGCCTATTTGCTTTTACATATCTGTTAATTTTTATGTAGTTGGGTGCACTGGTGTTTGGTGCGCATATATTTATGATTGTTATAATTTATTTGGCATTTTCCCTTAGCAAATATGTAGCTATCATTCTTGTCTCTTTTGATCAGTTTTGGCTTAAAGCTTACCATGTCTGCAAATAGAATGGCTGCCTCTGATTTTTTGTGAGTTCCTGTGTCATGTAGGTTTGTTTTGTATCCTTTGATTTTTAGTTTATGAATCTTTTTGAGTTAAATGTGTTTCTTAAATGCAACATATTGTTGGATCTTAGTTCTTGATCCATTCTGTCAGATCATTTCTTTTGTTTCATTAGTTGAAACCATTTACATTGATGTTCATAACTGGTATATATTGGTTTATATTTTTCATGTTATTTTCCTTGGATTGGTTCCCTTTCTCCTCTGTTCAATTGCTTTCCCTGCTTGGTGGCTTCTTACTATTGGTATTCATGTGTTTGTGTTATTTGCTATCTCTTTCTAATTTATCATTTAAATCATTCTGTAGAGCTGGTTTGGTGGTCATAAATTTTTTAAGTTGTACTTTGTCATGGAAGCCTCTTACTTCTCCATTGATTTTGAAAAAATTTTGCAGGTTATATCAATCTGGGTTAAGATTGCTTTTAGGGCTTCAAGTACCTCAGTCCAGACTCTCCATGATTTGAAGTTTTTTGTTGTGAAGTCTTCTGTGATTCTTATGGGGTTTTTTCTTTATATGTGACTTTTTTCTAGTTGCTTTTTATATTTTGTTCTTGTTTTGAGTTTCTGGAATCTTGATTATTATATACCTTGGTGTAGATTTATTTTGGTCATGAGTATTTGAGATTCTATATGCTTTTTAAATTTGTATGTCAAATTCTTTATCCATGTTTGGGAAATTTTCTACCCATTTTGCATTATTTTGCAAATTTTACATTATTTATGTGAAAAGAGTTTTTATGTCTTTTGCACCATCTCCAGTTTTCTCACTGACTAATCAATCTTATGTTGCTCATCCTTGATTCATCTTATAGCTGTTGGATTTTTTGTGGTCTCTTTCTATATTTTTTTAAATTTTTATTTCAAAGAGAATAAAAGCAAGCAAAATAAAACAGAATAAATCCAATCAAAACAAAGCAGGGTAAGTTATATAGTATTTCAAAACATTAGGAAATAAGCAATGGTTACCATAATGTCTCTTGTTGTCTTCAAAATAGCTGCCTGTAACATCAGACATAGAAAAATAAAACAAAACAGAACAGAATAGAACCAATAAAAGCAAAACAATGAATAAAATAGAGCACTTTTAAAAGATAATGGTAAATCCAAAATGGCTACCATAATATATCTTGCTATCTTTGAAATAGCTGCTTATGCCATCAGATATAACAAAATCAAACAAAACAAAGCAGAACAAAATCCAAACCAACAAAACAATGAAAATGATACAGGATTTTGAAACAACATAATAGAGAATTAACAATGGCTGCCACCTTCAGAAGGAGGTCTCCCAAAGTTGTTACATTGTATAATTGTTATCCTCTGAACAGATGATCAGACTACCATCCCTGAAATATCAGTGAAACACTAAACACTACAAGCATTAAAT
Organism: Dolichotis patagonum; assembly: GCA_004027295.1. Lineage (NCBI taxonomy): Eukaryota > Metazoa > Chordata > Mammalia > Rodentia > Caviidae > Dolichotis > Dolichotis patagonum. The sequence goes on from PVJX010043253.1 coordinate 11,699, forward strand.
TGTATTTTAACTCAATAGCTAATTGCAGCTTGTGTTTCTCTGAATCAGCCAGTCACTTAACACAGTGAGGTGTGGTTTGTTTCCCAGCCTGCATGTCAGAAGGGGCTGGCGTCGGGCTATCTCCCCAGTGGCCTGTGCATGGTACTGATTCACAGGGTGGGCTTCTTTTTGGTGAGTTTTTGTTCTCTACCCCTGTAGTCTGCAAATGGTACTGACTCATGGAAATAGGCTGGCATCTAGCTGTTCCTCCAGTGACCCAAGCATGGTGCCAATTCTTTGGTAACTTCTTGTTCTCTTCCCCCATATTCCATAATGTTACTGACTCACAGGAAAAGCCTGGCATCTGACTGTCCCTCAAGTGGTCCACACATGGCACTGATTTGCAGGGAGGGCTTGCATCTTGGTGACTTCTTGTTCCTCTCTTGCTATTTTTAAGATATCTTTTTTTCCTGGTCGCTAATCACATTCCTGTCTTCAAGGTCTCATGTTGTATCCTCATGTTAATTTAATCTGTTGTGTATCATTTCCAGGAGTTTTTAATCTCCTGGATGGCTGTTTGGATCTGCTTCGTTGATTCCATTTCTTGTCTGTTGGGCATTCATGGTTTCCATCATTTTCTAAGCTCCTCTACTTTTTAAAAATCTATGTCTGCTTTAATGTCTTTTACTGTAAATGTCAATTTGTTTGCACCTTAGATATTATTTTTCTATGGCCTCTTCAATTTGTTTTTTACTTCTGCTGGTATCTTTTCAGAGATTTCCAGTGGTAGACTTCTGGTTTCCTCTATCTCTTTGTGCTCTGGACTTGTTCTAGGTGGGCTGAAAGTTTGGGGTTGCATTTTACTTTTTTTTTCATCTTATTTTAAAGAGAATAAGACAAAAGAGGTCAATACAGAGCAGATCGGAACAAGACAACATGGGCAACACAATATTTAAGATTAAGACGACCAGACATTAACAATAGCTATCACAATATTTCTTTCTCTGCTAAAGTTGAGCATAGTTTCAAATACAATAATATCAAACATAACAAAAAAGCATAAAACTATTCAAAGAGTGAAAGAATTACAAGGTATTCTGAACCGAACAACAGAGAATGATCAATGGGTACTATAGTGTCTCATTTTCAATAAAAATTTTATTTACACTTTCAAACATATTCAAATCCCAACAAGAAACAATGCGATAGATAGAGCCAATGGAAACAGAAGAAAAGAAGCTTGGTAGGACTTCTAAGAAGGATGGTATTAAATCAGCAATAGCTGTCACAATGCTTCATTCTCTTCAAAACAGCTGTTCATAGCATCACGTATAATAAAGTCAAACAAAACAGAATAAAACCATTCCAACTGATGAACGAAAACATTGAAAGGCTTCAAAGCCATGAGATGGGGACTCATGATTACCACAAAATCTTATATACTCCCACCAACTTGCATACTAGGAAGACTATACAGTATTTACACATGTGAGTTTGGTTTATTTCGCTTATGAGTATGGTCTCAAGTCGTGTCCATTTATTTATAAATATCTCAATGTTATCATTCTTTATAGCTGAGTAGTACTCCATTGTAAAGAAATACCACAACTTTTTTTAACCATTCCTCTGTTGATGGGCACTTAGGTTGCTTCCAATATCTGGCTATTACAAATTGTGCTGCTACAAACATGGGTGCACATATATCACTGTGGTATGAGGTTTTCAATTCTATTGGGAATATGCCTAGAAGTGGAATACCTGGGTCAAATGGGACTTCCAAACCCAGATTTTAGAGGAGTCTCCAGACTGACCTCCACAGTGGTTGCACCAGTCTATACTCCCATCAACAGTGTAGAAGAGTTCCTTTTTCTCCACAGCTTCTCCAACACTTGTTATTGGTAGTGATTTCTATCCTGGCCATTCTTTCTGGAGTGAGATGGAATCTCAGTGTGGTTTTAATTTGCATTTGTTTCATGACTAATGATGATGAACATTTCTTTATGTATTTATTTGCCATTCATATTTCTTCATCTGAGAACTGTTTATTCATTTCAGATGCCCATTTTTGGATTGGGTCTTTGAATT
>PVJX010043254.1:0-13729 GCA_004027295.1 Dolichotis patagonum
GGCTTTATACTATTGTGTTATGTTTGATATTATTGTAATTGAAACTATGCTCAACTATAGCAGAGTAAGAGATATGGTGTTAGATACTGTTGATGTCCAGTTGACTTAATGTAAAGTACTGTGTTGCCTATGTTGTCCTCTTCTGATCTGCTCTGTACTGCCCCCTTTTGTTTTATTCTTTTAAATAAAAAAAAAAAAAGGTATAAAAAAGGGAGTGAGGGGACACACACCTCAGACTTTCCATAGCTCTCAAGGGTGCTTTAGCAGAGGTGACCAGAACACTATGTGCCTGGGAAACAAAAAGCCCAGTCCCAGAAGATAACTTCTTAATAGGCCAGAGAAAAAGGCAGGAGGCAAAGAGCTCCATCTAGACCCTTATCCTGAAAATTCAGTCCTATGCAACCAGAACAGGCCACAGTGGTACAAGCAGCAATCATTCCTTTTCAGATTCTCACCCACTAGATGGGTGCTTAAGCAAGAAACTGCAAGGCTGGGCCCTGAGAGATTTGCGGGTGGGGTACAGCTGGGAAGAATCGCTGCAGCTTCCTCCCTCTCTTGACACATGACAAGATGCTCTTTCCCTCAGCACTGACCCCTTCTAAGAGGACCAGTGACTTCAACCTTCCTGCCCAGGGGACCTCTGATCTCATTGACAGGAACCAGTAGCCTGGCCCTGAGAGAAAGGCAGCACTCCCTCCTCATGTGTCTGGCAAATATGGGGTGTGCAGGACACTATTTAGGCTTTGGGTTCAACCATAATGGAAATGACTCTACCCTTCCAATGATGCCAATGAAAATAAAAGGTGGCCTCTGACCCATAGTGAGCCTCAGATGAAATATACCATGATCACTTCCTTTTTTTGGTCCAATATAAATGTTGCTCTACCCATGTCATGTGTCTTGTCTTCCCTTTTTCCTGTTTGGTTATCTAAAGTCTATGTCCCTTCAAGATCTTGCTAAAGTCCCATTTTGCCGCTGAGCATTTGAAAGACAGATCACAGACAGAGCATCTAGCACACCTGGCACTCTGTCCTCCCTGTAAGCAATGACCAGTTTTCACTGCCATAAAACTTAGCGCTTACATCTAGACTTGCTCAATATACTCCCATGCATTCATTTATCACCTCTGTTAGAAGCTAAGTACGTGAAGGACAAAGTCTTCTCTCTTCTTCTCCTGTCTCCCAAACAAAGCTCAGGCTCATGCCCAATAAATTACTAGTACACCAGGGTGGCAGCGCATTCCACAAGGCTGAGGCAGGCAGCCTGTAAGTTTGGACAGCCTGGCAACTTAGTAACTTAAGCCCTACCTCAAAACAAAAAGTGAAAAAGAGTGGGAAATATAGCTTAATGTGAAGAGGTACAATCTCCAGGACTAGAAAAGAGCTTGTAGTGAATGAACAGGTGGATGAGATCTGAACTTCAAAACACAGAGATAAGCAAAAGTGCACTGATACCCAGGAAAAGTCAGTACTACTTTATAGGAAGGACAACTGACAGCACCTTGCCCTGCAATAGCGAGTGAATCTGTCACCTCCTCCACCTTCAGCATAACCCCAGGCAGCACCTGCTGGCCACTATCAAGTGCGCAGAAACACACCACCATGGCATCCTGGGAGGTCTCTGAATGCCTCCAGAGAGGAGCTGCCCCATGTCCTGCTGGTCACGGTGGGGATCCGCAGTGGAGAAGATCAGTATCCTAGAACCTCACAAATGCATGTGGGAAATTGTGACCCAAAGTCAAAGATGGGACAAGGGGCAGAATGGGGATCTGAACCAAGGTCTTATGAAAGTGAGCCCTCCCCTTACTCCTAAAATGACTACCGGCTGGGGTTACTGCCCTTACCTCCTCCTTCCTTCATATATAACAAGGGCTTATTGAACACACTGGCTGGGCTATTTCAAGGAATAGTCTTGCTGAGGCTCGGGCTGGGGATGTAAGGGTTTACAGACTGAGGAGGGACTGTCACGGCCCACACTGTGCAGAATCAGGGAAACCAGGGAGAATGGGGCTGCGGTCAGTTGTCATGCCACCCTTTCTCACCAGGAAATACAGATAGTACTCTTATCCAGACTGCTTAGGACCAACTATTTCAGATTTTGAATTTTTTTCAGGCTTGGGGATATTTACATAAGCATAATGAGCTATCTCGGGACAGGATCCAGGTCTAAGCACTCAATTCATTTTCATTTCACAACACCTTACATATATAGTCTGATGGTAATTCTGTGCATATTTACAGTGCACCTGCATTCTGCCTGTGACACACCAGAAAGCCAAGTGTGGAAGAGTCCACTCGGGCCGCCATGTGGTGCTCACGCTATTCAGGATTCTGGAGCATTTCTGTATTAGAATATACAACCTGCACTCATCCTGGAGTTCTCTGTTTAACAAGGAAGACTTCCACATTTTGCCTTCCAAAGGGTTTTTCCGTCAGTACTTCAACAACTGACAGAATGACTAGAGAGGACAAAGGAGCACCTACAAAACACTGGGAATGTTCTGGAGGTGTCCCTAACCTTGGTCCCCCAGCTGGAGAAGTCATGGGGGGAATGTGGGATTTGAAAAGATTTAAGTTCCAATGCCAGCTTCTTTATTTACTAGCCTCATGTTCCAAAACCTCACGTGCCTCAGTTTCTTCAGTTATAAAATGGGAACAGACAATATTTCCTTTGAGAGTCACTGTGAAAACTGGAGGCAAAGCACGAAGGAGATGCATCTTCCCAGCAATAGCTTAGCAGTGTGCTTGCTTGGCATGCATGAGGCTGTGGGTTCCATTCCCAGCAGTGGACAATAAAACCATGTAAGATACTGAGCCCAATGCTGGAATAGAGTAGGCTCTCAATAAATATGTCTGAATATCAGGCCTTATTTTTCTGACTGAGGATACCAAGGCTTAGGCTCTCCTAAGTAATTTCTCCTGTGAGAACTACAAATAATCTCTCATTTGCAGATGAGACAAAGAACAAGGTTTATGTGTGTTAAGCATGTAGTTATGTGTTTGCACATGTACTTTTTCTTGACAAACATACCTTTCCTGCATCCGCGAGGTTCTGCAGACACTATGCCTTCTGCTCACCTTTTGATCTTGGATGCTGACTAAAGACATCCCCCAACCACCACCCCCCCGTCAGCCTCAGGGCTCCCCAAACTTGGGAACAACCCATGGCCAAGTGCAGGAAGGCAGAGAACGTCTTGAACTGAACAGTGTCATCAGCACTGCGAAGTCTCTGTCCGCATTCCACATCCTCTTCCCTCCCCTTCCTCACCTCCTACCCTGCTACCCAAGCCTGTGTACTTTCCCCCTCTCCCCTCTCTGGGACTACTCCTAAAGCATTGTAACTGTCCACATTACTGCTCGGTGCCAGCAATGCAGGGGGCAGCCTTGAGAGCCAATCGTTAAACAGGAGTTTGGCAAGAAAGGACGGTTCAACTGTTGGCGGCCTGGAATCAGTGCCAGTGAGAGTTAAGTTACTCGGTGGACATGGTCAGCACTGAAAATCAAGGCGGTGTTTCAGGAACTTTTGCAATGCCACACCCAGTGCCTGGGCTCCTTCTTATCTGTCCTTGCTGTAAGAATGAATCTCCCTTCAATACCTCCCTGCCTCCACCACCTCCCTGCCTCTAGACCAAAAGAAAACCTCGGCTTACAGTGCCAACAAGTCCCTGCAGGGTGACTCTGCCTTCTATCTTAAGCCACCTGGCTCCCCTGCACCCTCCAGGCCCTCAGGCCCTTCAATCCTGCCCACTCGCAGTGCCACTTTCTCATGGACACAGCTCTACCCCAGAATAAGCTCTCACTGCACCAGGTCCTCTCCTCAGTCACACTGACAAGGGGGAGCGTCCCTTTATAACTGGTTGATTAATAGTTTTTTCTCTTCTTCAAAATACAGTAGATGAATAGTTATGGATAAACTGTGTGATTTTGTCACCTAACACATATATAGAATCTCTGATCTAGGGGAATCAAAGAAACCCAAAGTCCAATGCAGCCCTGGCTCACAGGAACCAAGAGACTCCTCTTACACACAGCCATCGAGGAGGTAGCCAAGAGACACCAACTGAGCCAGGACAAGGAGTTCAAGGGAGGGAAGGTCTACGGAGGGTCTGGCAGGAAGTGGCCCAGGTCCTGACAGGTAGGAAGAATTTATCCAACACATCGAGGTGGGGGAGGCTTGTCCACACCGGGACCCACAAGAAAGGCAATGCTAGACAGAGGCAGGGCACAGACAAGCTGCGGATGGGCCTCAAATGACAGGGTCCAGCTTTTGCTTTTTCAAAAGAACAAATCAAAGCTTAGAAAACAATGGGGAAGAAGTAACTCTAGGACTAATCTATACACATACACGTCCCTACCTATAAAGCCAAACATGAATTTTACCTGCTGATCTCCTTCCAAGCCCAGGCTACTCTGAGCTAGAGACAGGAGGCACAGGGCACGTGGGGACACAATCTTTAGAAGGAAATCAGAATGTCTCCAGCTAGGATGACTTTTAGACACACTAAGCACGAGTTTATGTGTGGTCACAGATGGAGCTAGCCCTTCTGTCTTAACGCTGGCCCTGGCTGTCCTCTGACCAGGACAAACAGGGGGTGGCCAGGCTCCTAAGGCCTTCTCTCTCAGCCACCGGGCACCCAGAAATTCCACTGAGTTGGGCGTGTGAGCGTTAGCACCCATGGAGCCACACGCAGCCATCCAGCTCTGGTCCCCACACTGCTCCAGGGGTCCCGCCATACACTTGGGGCTGACAACCTCGAGCACTGCCCCAGGCACCAATAAAATGACATGAGTTGACCAGAATGCTCACCCCTGGGGCCCTCTCTGCTGTGCCCAGGCTGTGGCCAGGAGTCTACCAGTTGTTCAGGCCAAGGTGCTCAACAGCCCTTGACTAAAATCAGTGCTCCTGTGGATGATTTAAATCGGTGGATCTGAATTTCTCATCATGAACATAATTTTTGCTGTTTGATGACTGAGGTTTTCCTAGAGCAATAGTCTCCAAATTGGGCATGTGTTCTCCAAGTACTACCCCAGGCTGAAATCCAAAATAATAAGGTAAAAGCAAGCTCCCATGTGGCACTCTTCCCCCATCACTTATCGTGGGCCACATGCCACACCTGGCACTCAAGGTCCCAGGGAAAAGGAGGCATCCCACAGCAGGAGGCAGGACATGGCCCTGTACAGGTGGATTACAGATCACATCATGCAAATAATGTGCACAATGACTCAGGTCTTAAAGAAATTCCTGCAGAGAATGTCAGACCCTCTTATGCCTGCATAAACCAAATACAGGGGACTTGACACCTCTAATGTGAGGAAGTCATGTGAGACACAGACAGATCAAATACAGGAAGGTTCTAATCAGGTCCAAAAAGAACTCAGTCCCAATTATTCAAAACTATAGAAATTATCTATAATGTGAATTTTCACCCCCTCCCCATTACAGTACTGGGGAATGAACCCAGACTTTTTCACTAAACTACATCCTATCTCTTTTGTTTTTTGCAGACAAGTTCTAGCTTAGTTGGTTGGCAGGGCTCGTTTGGAATTCTCCTGCCTCAGCCTTACGAACAGCAGGAATTTCAGCCATCCATAAGCTTTAAAAAGTGATCATTCTCACTTTCATGAGGATCTGGGTATTTTATGCTGTACAGTAGTACAAGCAACACTGAGAGAGACTGTAATTAGCAAGTATTAAGAATATTTTAAGTAAATAAATTTTAAAATGGTTTGTAAAATACTTCATTATTCTTTTAAGTTTTTCTCTCTGTAGGCATTATGACATGTATCAGCACACAACGTATTTATGCTGATTTTTTTTTTTTAGACAGGATCTCACTGTGTAGCCCAGACTGCTCTTGAACTCAGTGATCCTCGTGCTTCAGCCTCCCAAGTGCTGGGATGCCAGGTGTGCACCACCAAGCCCAGCTAGTGCACAATCTTCTGATGTAAGCAAAAACCTATGATCTAAAATATGCAATTGGGACTGAGAATTTTTTTTTTTTTACTATTTCGGCGCCATACTTGTGAAAAGCCTCGAGTCAGCTTAGCGAGTCTGAGCTCCCCTCCCAGTTCCCTTTCCGAGCTCTCCACCCGCTGCACAGGGGTTCCTGTTGCCTTGCGCAGTGCTGAACTGCAGCCCGGGCCTGACCCCCGCCAGCCCGTCGCGCCTACCTGGTTGTGCCAGCGGATGACGTTTCCAAAGCCCCCGGTCCCCAGCCGCTCCTTCATTTCCCAGGCCCCACATGTCTGCGTGGGCAGGGATGGTGACCAGCTCATGCTGACGCCTGCTAACTCTGCAAGTGGGGTGGGTGGGGGAAGAGGTCAGAAAAAGCCACCCCAGCGCCCCACGAGGGAGCAGAGCGTTCTTTCCTCCGGGAAGACGCTGGTCGGGCGCTGCTGGCCAGAGGCGAACTCCGCCACCGAGGCCATGGGCAGTCACCCCGGAAGGGCCCCGGCTCACCGCCCACGGCCACGCGGGTCCGCGGCGCTCAGGTGTTGCCGATGGCCCCCCCGAGACGCGCCCGCGCCCGGAACCCCACTGCTGCGCCCCTGGCTCTCGGGCGCCGCCAGGCGGGAGGGCGCGGGGCGCGGCGGGACTCACCGTGGCGGCGAATCGGACCCAGTGGCCAGGCCCCAACCTCCTCCTTCGCCGCGGCTGCCGCGCTTCCTGGTCTGACGTCACTGGCACATGCCCGCCCTTAAAGGGGCCGCTGCAGGGGTCAGCCGGGCCTGCGCCATGCGTGGAGTGGGAGGCAGAGACGGTCTCTCCGAGCTAGGAGCTGGCCCTCCAGTGGGCCCTGCAGGCTCAGGACCCCGGCCCGCGGGGCGGGGTGCGGCATGGGGATTTCCTGCTGCCGGAGCTCGCTCCACACCCGTCCGGGACGCGGAATTCCCCGTGCGGCGTGGGGCAGCGTGACGGGTCGTGGCTGGGCAGGCCCCTGGGGCTCGGACAGCCCTGTGCACTCGGGGTCGCTCCACGCAGTGAGGGTCACAGACTGTCGCTTAGCTCTGCGGCGGGTCTACGGGCGCGAGCCAAGGCTTTGAGCGGGGACCCAGCTGCAGAGCAGCCAAAGGCTTCCTCTTCTGTGCGCGGAGTCTTTCATGCAAACGTGCTGATCTTAGAGTGGCATACAAATATGCACTACTGTCGTTACGAAAATACATTTATCTTTACGGTACAAATACGTTTTCTAGAAGACATTTTTGTAAGTTTCTCAAAAGCATTCACTACATAAGTTTTTCCTGGCGCGCGGCTGTGTGTTTACCAGTTACGGCATAGTCGCAAGCTAGTTTAGACCCACGCGGGAGCTCCAGGAGGCTTCTCTCCTGCTCACTTCAGAACTGCGTGAGTTGCTTGGCCACCGGCAGGGAGGATCAGTCACAACCTGCTCCCACTCCCCACCCTAAAAGAATGAAAAGACAAAAATGGAGTAGAGTGCCGCTACATTGGAGTCCAGACTCCAGCAGCTCAAGGAAGTCCCTGCACAGGCCTCTCTCCTGCACTGCTATGAATAGCGAGGGCTTCCCCGCTGCGTTTCCGGGTGTGTGTGTGTGTGTGTGTGTGTGTGTAAAACGTATTAAAAAACTTATTAAAAGAAATCTGGAGACTATAGAACTTAGTGTTTATGAATTGTTTACTTTATGCCAGGCATTATCCTAAACTATTTAGATTTCTCCATTCAACTCAGGACAAGCCTATAAATTGAACGCTCTCACACCACTAGTATTACCTCCATTTTTCCGGGGAGAATAGTGAAAAAGAAGGGCAGGCCTTTATCCCTCCGTCCCAGAGCTGCTAACTGGATGAATTTAATTTCAAACCCAAACAGACAGTTCCCAGACGTCTTAACATCTGTGGAAGCACCGTGCTGAGCAGTTCACTAAGAGATAAAGTTAAGTTTTGAATCCAGATCTTATTATGGGCTGCCTGTATGTTAGGACTAGTTACTTAACCAATCCAAACATCCATTTCCTCTTAAAATGTAGGCAGTATTAGGTTACATTACATGAAATTGTCATTAATTTTAGAAATCAGTTAAAACATCAGTAAGTAAGATTAGCAGTTCCATCTGTGTAGGACCAACAGTAGCAGGACAGAAAGTCAGAAGAGGCTGTTGGTGAGTATCATGTGTCAAAAGCAGGTCCCAGTCCTGTGCGCACAACAGCATTGTTGGGGATTGAACCCTAGGCTTTGTGTACGCTAACCATGTACTCTACTACTGATCCACAGCCCTAACCCTTGCTTAGCATTTCTTCATCACTCTGTAGTCACAGATAAAGCACACACACTCATCCTCAAAGTACGAGGAAAGAGAAATGAGTCCATCAGTCAGAAAACACTGAGAATAGTGCTTGGCAGAGTATAACTGAACTATGTTTTTATTAATTTTGAAATATTATTGAGTTTCAGCACTGTATGTGCTGAACACTGTAGAATCTGTTTCCTATTTGATATCTTAAAAGGTTTTTGTTTAATCACCTCTGAAAATCAGTCATTGTTCTAAAAAACTTACCAAGACATCCACCAAAAGGCCAGAAGCTTACTCTACACCACTGTAATTTGAGTTCTCATTTTGTTCAGCTCAAAATAACTTGGCACTTTAAAAAAAAATTAGTGACGGCCCAGAAAGGAGCCTCTAGATTTTATCATATTCTAACCAGGATATTTATCATTTTAAGCCCCTTTCCAACAGATAAGACTGTATCTAGATCTGTGCTGTATATGATTTCTGTCCTGTTCCAGAGATGTGTAGACTGTTGGCAAATATTTTTCAGATGCACAAAAAAAAGTTCATTTTTCATCTCACTTTGAGGCTGAGTGTGCTACTCAGCTGTGACCTTCAGGTAATGAAGAAATACTGAACATCTAAACTCTAAGCATCACCGATCCTGGGCATCCAAACAGCGTAATTCACATTAGAGGCACAGAGACTCTTACTGGGAGACTGTGGAGCAGGAGAGACAAGGCCCAGGCACTATTCACTGGGCCTTAATTTGCTCTGTTGCAGAGACAATACAGGGTCAGTATAAGGATACAGTGTCTAAGCATCAATAATTTTAAAATGAAATCTTGTTCCTAGAGGAAGTCAGAGATAGCTATCCTCTTTCCCAGTTTTGAAGGTCATGCATTGATTACATGTGCTCTCTCCTGGAACGGGAGCCAGGCAATGCAGCACTACCTTTTCTCTGCGGTGAATGGACTGTTGCCTGCACCCACACCAAAGATAGGAGGTAAACAGAACAGGACACTCCATCCCCACCCCCAGACTCAGCTGGGTCCCGTAATTTCAGCAACTCTTTCATTACCTTTCCAAGAAAGTTTTATCCTAGTCCTGCAGAGGGAGGACTACAAGTCAGTTCTTGTTCCTTCAATGAATGTTCCTTCACCAGGAAAGTCGGAAGAGCTCATTGGAGCAGAAGAAATCTGCCTTTCTTTCGGGAGAGTTGAGGAGAGAAGGTGTGGGCCAGTGGAGTGTGATGGTGACAGTGAGCCTCCACTCAGCCCTTGTCAGCTCATGGCACAGTGCAGAGGGCCATGCAGAGCTGTGCCAATGGCCATGCTGAGGGCCATGCCCAGGGCGGCTGCTTCTCAGGGGGTGTGCAGCCAATGGTGAAACTTCTAGAAGAGTCTGGTCCCATGGGCCTTGGCCCTCAAATGGAATCAAATACTGAAAGCCAAGGATTCCTCTGAGTCACCCTCCCTGAGGGAATCATAGCTTGGGAGAGGAAGGCACTTAAGAACTTAAGACTCTCCTTTCACTTTTTTTTTTTTTGGTGGAACTAGGGATCGAACTCAGGACCTTGTGCTTGCTGAGCAGGCTCTTATGCCACTGAGCTAAATCCCCAGCCCCTTCCTTTCACTTTTATACATGTTTTTATTTCAGTAATTCAAATCAAAGATGAAGAAATCTCCAAAGGACAAATGCCCACCCCACAGCCGAGGAGGAGGTCCCCAGTTTATCTGGCCTGGCAAGCATGTTTCTTAGCTTAACTCAGTTCTGAGCACCTGCACCTGCTCCCCAGGAGCAGATTCTGTGCACTGCAGCACACCTAGTGCTGAGTATACCATGAGTGGTCAATTATGTTTTACCAGATGAATAATGGTATTGGCCGATGGAAAGATTGGTGTTCTGCACTCCAGCTTTTGTTTGTATGTGATCTCTTGAGTTTGAGAGACACGGCTTCCAACCAAGAATCACACCCCCTCTTTTTTTTTGTCTTTTTGAGACAGAGTTTCACTATGCAGTTAAGGTTGGCCTTGAGCTCACTATAGCCCAGCAAAGATTCTCCTGCCTCAGCCTCCCGAGTGCTGGGACTACAGGCATGCACCACCACACCCATTGAGAATCTCCCTTTTATGAATTTGTGATCTCACAAAGTTTACTGAACCTTACTGGGCCTCAATTTTATGTTTTGTAAAATGGGAGCTAATAAAACCTATTTATGGTTATTATATATATATATATATATATATATATATATATATATATCTCAGACCCCAATGTTTATTAAGCCCTTTTTGAATAGCAATTATTAATGCTGTTATTTTATTGCACACACACGTGTGTGTGTGCATGTGTATGTGTGTTCACGTGTATGTACACGTGTGCATGTGTGTGCATATTGTGTATGCATGTATGTTCATGTATATGCACATGTGTGAGTATTGTGTATGTATGTGTGTATGCGTGTGCATGTGTGTGTGTGTGTGTGTGTGTGTGGTCCTGGGGGCACTAAGTCTGAACGAAGAGCTCTGTGCAGGAAGCATCTGTCACAGAGCTTCACTGCCAGCTCTGCAGGAATCTGTGATCAGTTGAGGTCCCCATGATTTGGGATAGAAGCAAGATGTGCTTGGGTTGCCCTCCCTCCCCTTGAAGTACAAGCCCCAGCTGCCACTCTCCTACCTCCCCGGGACCTTGAAGTCCCAGACTCGTGGCTGACATGGGGGAAGAGCAGTTTGGTTTTCACTCCCTCTGACTTTGTTTCCTACTTTTGCTGAATTCTTAGCTGCCTTTGCTAAATGGCTCCTCCTCCCCACTGCAGCTGGTTTATTTTGTCACCACTTTGTTCTGTTGTTCATAGCACTCATCCTTCATTTTAATACTGTATTTGTTCTTTATTTACCCCCCCATGTGTGCCCGATTAATTGCCTAAGTGGCACTTCATGCCGCTTTTCACAATAGCAGCAATGCTGGCTGCTGCTTAGTGTCTGTCTCCTGTGGTTCAGGTAAGTGTCCCCTGAAGACTCGTGCATTCAAGACCTAGTCCCCAGTCAATGGCCGCATTGGAGACAGGGACCTCTAAGAGCTGGGCCAAGTGAAAGGTTTTCCAGTCACCAAGGCATGGCCTTGAAGAGACCCGACTTTTTCTTCTCTTTTTGCTTCCTGGCCAGCATGAAGTGAACAGCTCTGCTTCTGTCACGACTCCCTTCCATGTAAACTGCCTCACCATGGGCCCAGGACAGCAAGGCCAAGGTCCACGGACTGGCACCTCTGAAACTGTCAGCCTAAGCAACCTCTTCGTAAAAGTTGTTTATTGCAAGTATTTGGTCATAGTGACACAAAGCCAACAAAATGCTCTAACTTATGTATGGAGCAATTTGATGAGTTTATGGATCATTTTGGTATTTAAGATTGGTGGATCCTGCCTTTTCTCCCAACAAGTAGAAGTCACTCTTTTCCCATGATATCAGCTAATGATCATTCACAGGAGAGCTTGGTGTTTGACAGACTTGAGCAACATCATGGAAAGGTGGGAGGATTGACATTACAGTGCCACAAGCCATCAGAAATTAAACATCAGAGAACTTTTCAAAGGTCCCTGTCCAACAAGCCCTTCTGTGGCCCCTGTCCAGCCCTCCCCTCTTCTGCCCAGCTCCTCAGGCCACATGTGCTTTCACAAGCAACCAGGTCTCTCCCAGTTTCTCCTGCAGAGCAGCTGGCTTGCCTCAGCCCCTAAGCACATGCTTCCCTGAGGCCTGAGGTGGCAGCCCAGAGGCCACACATTGATTCAAAATGCCAGGCCTGCTCCTGGGCATCTTGTTCACTAGCTGACAGTTGATATCTTGCCCTCCTAGGGAAGAGGAAGCTTCTAGGCCTCAAGCTGACCCCAGACCATCTGGGCACTCCTTTAATGCCTTCCCTTGTTTGTGACCAAAGTCCTGGGCTAAACAAAGGGCCATGTAGTTGGTGTCTGGTTCCTTTCTTTGTGGGCCCTGGCCACCACTCTGAAATAAAAAGGGCCCTGTAGTGATTTGACTTGAACTGTGCATCCCCTAAGAAGACAGCTACGTTGGCAGATTTCTTTTTGTTATTTCTAATAGCTACAAACTGGCAATCTGAGGGAATTCATAGGGTTGGGTACGTGAGCCAACAAGGTAGACAAAATACAGCAAGACTTGGAGGAGTAGTTACTTTTTAAAAATGAACAAGTAGAAGATAAATTTATTTACTTATTTTTTAGAGGTACTGGGAACAGAACCCAAGGCCTCACATATGCTAGGCAAATATTTTTCCACTGAGCTACATACCTAGCCCTTTTTATTTGGAACAGAGTCTTGCTAATTTGCCCAGGAGGAGGGCAAATAATTCTTGGGCAAAAAAGATATAGATCCTTACTAATTTTATTATTAGAGGGTATTTAAATACATATACAATCTATTTCACACACACACAAATAGAATTTATATATCATGAAATTTACCAATTTTAAGTGTACAATTTAATACTCTTTTGTTTGTTTTTTGGTTTTGGTAGTGTGTGTGTTGAACCAAAGGCCGCTCTACCACTGAGCTACATCTCCAGTCCTTTTTATTTTTATTGTTTTATGAGACAGGGTCTCCCTAACTTACCTAGGATGCCTCAAATTCATGGCCCTCCTGCATCAGTCTCCTGAGTAGCTGGGATTATAGGTGTTCACCGATGGCCTGGCTACTACTTAAATGAGTGTGTGTGTGTGTGTGTGTGTGTGTGTGAGAGAGAGAGAGAGAGAGAGAGAGAGAGAGAGAGAGAGAGAGCCTTGGAAGAGTCATGAGGATGACTCCAGAAGTCCCCTGGACCTCAACATTCTCCCTACACTCTGAACCCCAACCCCAGGCTCCTGTAGATCTGTGGTCACTGTAGTTTTGTAACTTGGCTAGTTTTAATTTGACTTCCTATCTACAACTTCTAGAGAAACATTAATCTGGGTTGGGCTGGATTTCTCAAGCCATGGAGTCAGACGCCAAAGATGACCAAATGGCTCACCCATGCATCAGTGCCCCAGATCAGCTGATCCCCTGAGGTGGGAAGGACTGCTGGCCACTGAGACTGCAGAGCCCATGCCAAGAATCGGAGACTCAGGAGAGAGAGACACAGAGAGAGAGAGGGAGAGGGAGGGGGGAGGGAGAGGACCAGCCCCCAGAGAGCCAGTGAAGACAAGTCTTAGGTAAAGGCTGGGCAGTGGTGCGACTCCACTGTGAGCCCCAAATCCATCCTGAGCTGAGGCTGGCTTCCCCTTATCAGTGCTTTCAACCTCACCTACCTGCCTGTCCCCACTTCTCCTTTCTGCAGGAGGTTACGGGTGACTCCCAGGCCTGCAGAAAACCAAAATATGATAGCCCAAATGACACTGTAGAAAACCAGCATATGTCACCTCAAAATGTCCTCTTTGGCATAGGAATTATTTTGAGATACAAGCAGCCTAAGAAGCTCTGAAAACAAAATCGAAGTTCACCTTTTCATAAGAGATAG
>PVJX010043255.1:0-13740 GCA_004027295.1 Dolichotis patagonum
AAAAGAAAAAAAATGTTCTCTTGAGGGATTCATGCGTGGGGAGAAGTTTCCTGGAAACATTCTAGAAAGTTTACAGCCTCAGAGAGGATGAAAGACATCTTTGTGATTTAATCCTAGGACACGGTGTTAGCTTCTAAATCTTCATTGTTTCTGTTTGGTGTGCCTGAATCTCCCCAAAACAAGTGGAAGAAGAATGGCCCTGGGTTTTGGTTTTCCTCATCTGACAGTGTCTCTTGGTGGAGGACTCAGGAGCCAGCTCGGGGCTGTGCTGTCTCCTCAGTCATCTCCTGGTGATTCCAGGTGACTCTGACCTGCATGTGCTGTGGGGAAGGAGAAAGGTGAGTCTGGGGGAGGATCTGGCTGCTCCCTGGGTCTCCTTGCTCAGGTGGCCTCCCCGGGGGAGGTGGCCAAGGCATCTCTGGGTCAGGATCCTCTGTCATCCTCCTTCCTCCCTGCAGGGACCATCTTGGCTGCTGTCTCCCCTCCCTCCAAGA
This sequence comes from Dolichotis patagonum, assembly GCA_004027295.1. NCBI lineage: Eukaryota > Metazoa > Chordata > Mammalia > Rodentia > Caviidae > Dolichotis > Dolichotis patagonum. The sequence goes on from PVJX010043255.1 coordinate 495, forward strand.
CTCGCACATCTGCATTCTGCACCCTGGCAGGGCCCCCAAATGTTCGCTGCCTTGGAAATACTCAGAATGCGCTAAAAATGCAGTGGCAACAGTCATCTTTGCAGGATATTTTTAAGGGTGACAGATCTCAGAGTATTAGTGCCAGAAACACCAGCTCATCTTATTTTTAAACACAAAATACCACATCTCCAGATGCTGTGGACCACACCTCAGGCCACCTCCCCCAGCAACCACGGTCCTCTGCCATCCAGAGCTGGGGACAGCTAGAAATCATTCTGTGGGGGGCTTGTCTTATGGGACCTGGACATTGACCCCAGACCACTCCCATCCCAGCGCCTCCTCCAGCTCAGCACTGCACAGGACACTGCGCCAAGGGAATGGCAGTGTGTTGGCAATGCATTGGCACCAGGCTGCCAGGGACATGAGGTCATCTAAGTAGCCTCCTTCAGAGGAGGACACATCCTCGTGTTTGGTGTGATGCTCAGGAAGCGTGTGTGTGTGTGTGTGTGTGTGTGTGTGTGTGTGTGTGTGTATGTGCCCCCATTTATAGTCAGAACTGCTTCCTTGGTGACATTGTAATGCTGTCCTCTGCAAATATGATGATGCAAGCCATTGTGTAATTTTACATTTTCTAGTAGCTACCTTCAAAAGTAAATAGGAACAGGTATCATTCATTTGAATTATACTTTTTAGTTAGCAAAAAGGCTTATCATTTTAATGTACAAGACTGTAAATGAGACAGTTCACATTCTTATTTGTGAAGGTTTTTGAAATCCAGAGTCTTTCATATTGTCAAGTGTCAGTTTGTGCTTGTCATAGTTACCTTTTTTTTTTTTGAGACAAAATATCCAAAACCCAAAGTTCAAAGAGGAAAGGTTTACTTAGCTCACAGTCTGTAGAGGTTTCAGTCCATCATCAGCTGGCTCCAAGGCAGGGTGGCCTGGCAGAGGAAGAACAGTTCATGGCAAAGCAGGGCAGGCAGAAGGCACAAAACAACAAAAAATGACCACAGCTCTTCCTTCCCTTATATTTTATCCAGGCTACTTAGGGCAGGCAGCATTCACACCCTTAATCCTAACACCCTGGAGTGCAGCACTACACCATAAATCAATCCCAGCATCACACACCCTAGATCCAGCCACCTCTGAAAAAGCCCCACCTATGACAGGAAGCTTTGGGAAGGCAACTAAAGACGGGCCATAACATTCTGTCCCTGACCCCCAAGATTCATGTGTATCCCTTTATGTAGAAGGCATTTAGTCCAGTTCTAAGAATTGAACAAACTCTAACAGTTTCAGCATGGCTGAAAGTCTAAGTCCAAAGTCTCCTGAGATTTAAGGCAAACTCTGAGCTGTGAGCCCCTGTACAAATGGAAAGAAAGTTCAACACTTCCACATTCAACGGTACAAGACGGACATTTCCATTCCAAAAATTACAAATGGGATAGCAAGGAATGGGAACAAAGCAAGACCAAAATCCACCAGGGCAAACGTTAAGTACTATATTTCCATGTACAGTATTCCTGGCAATCTGTAGCAAGCTGTGAACCCAAAAGGGCTTGGGTGGCTCCATCTCTATGGCACTACTGGTGGTTATAGCTCCCATGGCTTCTTTTGGGGGCTGGCTCTGCTCTCTCCTTTCAGTTTTACTCAGATGATCCATATTCATGGCTTCTCCAAACTTTTGGGGTCTCCAATACACCTTTGGCTTCACACTCATGGCTTCACACAGTGCTCTGAAAGGGGCACCCTTCCTGGTCTCCCAGGCCTTCTTCTGAAATCTGGGTAGAAGCCTTCCAAGCCCTACAACTCTTGCATTTTGCATGCACCTAAAACTGTTCTGTGGGGAGATGGCAAGGTCTGTTGTCAGCTGGAGCAGTAGCCAGGCTTCTCTCTTTCTTGACTGCAGGGGTCGAGTGCCTATGAACCAAATCCAGAGGAACAACTTCTCTAGGCCATTGCCATTGTGGAATATGGTGCTCTGGGGCTCTTTTCTCCAAGCAAAGTCTTTCACCTTGCAACTCTGAGGCTGTGAAGACTGGAGTCCTGTTAGTTCTTGTGGTGTCTGATGGCCATCTTTTCTGTTGCCTTCTTGTGAAATACTTGGATTTTTCTTGCTAGTCTTTTCAGTTACCAGTTTCTTCTCAGTTCCATTTTTGCAGGCCACAACTTTACTGGAGCTTCCTTTCTGGTCAAACTCAAAAATGTTCTAAATCATTTTACTGGGCTTTTTGCTCTTGATTCTCAACATAAATCTGGCTAAAAGCCCCCATGCAATAGCCATGCCACCACATCAACATTAGATTGCCTTAAAATTTCTTCTGCCAGATTAATTAGTCCATCACCATTAATCTCAATCTCAAGCAAAGTCTCTGGACATAAGCAAAATGCAGACAACCTTTCTGCCATGGCCTGACACACACTGTCTGGAGTCCAGCAGCCAATGCAGTCCTTCCCAGCAGAAACTTCCTCAGCTTGGTCTTTACTGGCAGGATTTCTATCAAATTTCTGGTCTTCTGAGCTCTGACCAGAATCTCCCATCAAGTACAGCCTAAGATGTCCCAGCTCTACTTTTTCACCTGGCATCTCCAAACCTTTCTTAACTCTTCCCCTTTCCACAAGACAGTTCCAAAAGGTCTTGAGAAACATGACCAGGTAATGTCACAGCAACAACTCTACTTGTCTGGTACCAAATTCTGTTTAGTTACTTTTCTCTTGTTGCTGATACCCAAAACCCAAAGTTAAAAGAGGAAAGATTTATTTAACCCACAGTTTGAAGGAGTTTTAGTCCATAATCAGCTGGTCCCAAGGCAGAGGAGAAATAGATCATGGTGGGCAGGAGGTAGCAAAATAACAAAAGATGACCACAGTTTTTATCGGTACCAGGGATCGAACTCACGACTGCCTGCTTGCAAGGCAGGCGCTTATGCCGCTGAGCTAAATCCCCAGCCCCTTGAAGCAGATGTTTATTTTTCTGTTTTCTTTTTTTTATTTTTTTGACCACAGCTCTTTCTGTCTCATATCTTATCTGGGTTACTTAAAGCAGGTGGTACTCACACCCTTAATCCTAGAGCTCTTGAGCCTAGGATTATACCATGAATTGATCCCAGTGTCACACACTCTAGATCCAATCACCTGTGAAAAAGCCTCTCCCATGACAGCATGAGGCTTTGGGGGGACACCTAGACACAAGCCATAACAGTGCTAGTCACATTCCAAGACTCCATAGCTACATGTATCTGGTGCCTTTGGCTTGCTGTCATCAATGGGTATGTGGATGGCATAGGAGGGAGGGGACAGTCCCAGGGTCTAGAAGGGCAACTTTCAGAGTATCATACCACTCATGGTTACCTTCCTCCAGGGATCCAGGCAGCAGGTCATGATGGGGCGTCCTCAGCCTTTGCAGATGCTGTTGTTTCCCCACATGACCACTAGTCAGGCTCGGGCTGGGTGTTAGGCCAGCAGCAGGTCCTGAGCACCTGGTGGGTCCTCACATAGGCTGGGAAGAGCTCAGAAGCACACCTGCTGTGGATGCCCTGTGAGCAGACAGGTACGCAGCCCCTTCCCACTCCCACACAGTAATTCCTGTGTCAACAATCATTCCAGGGCACTGGTTAGGTTCCAGGTCTTGCTTGGGGAGGGGCAGGGCAAAAAAAAATTAGACTCAAATCCCTGCTGTCTTGGAGGTCACCTTTTAGTTGGGGGTGTGGTGGAACACAGAAACAGACAATAAAAAAATACATATTAGGTGGTGACCACTACTAAGTGGTAACGCAGCAGGGGAGATGGGGTGTCCTGGAAAGGGGTTTTGCACTCTGGCTTCTCCCAACAGATGATGCTGAGCAGAGACTTTAGGAGTGAGGTAGGGAACCCCACAGACATCTGTGGGTAGATCACCCCAGGCTGAAGAAGTAGCGGATGCAATGTCCTGGGGCAGAGATACACCTGTTCCATTCAAAGAGCAGCAAAGAGGGTGAGAAGGACAGCAGCAAGTAGAAAGGGGAGGACAGCCAGGGTGCTGGCACATGCCACCCAGGGCCTTGCAAGCCTGCCTAAAGTCTTTGATTTTCACTCTGAATTAGACTAAGAGCTGCTGGAGGGTTTTGAGGAAGGAAGTAGCATGCTCTGACTTAACATTTTTCTAGGCCACTCTGTGGAGAATTGAATTAGTTTGCTGTTGCCACTGTAACACATCATCACAAATTTAGTGGCTCAAAAAGCCGAGAGCTTATTATTTTACAGTTTTGTACATCAGAAATATGACACAGGTCTTGACATTGGTGAACATCAAGGCACCATCAGAGCAGCAGATGCTGGAGGCTCTCGGAAGGGTGAGTTTCCTTGCTTGCCCAGGAATGAGCAGAATTTCATTCCATTTTGTTGCAGGTGGGGGTACCACCGCCTGATGGGGCTGCCCTTACCTTCTGCAGGCCACTCCCGGATCCTTGCACGGGCCTCTGGCCTCTCAGAGCCGACAACACTGCTGAGCCCTCTTGTCCCGCCTTCCCTTGAACCTTCATCCTCCTCCTCCTCAGCTCTAGATCACCTTCTCCATACTCCTCCACCCGCTCCTCTGCATCCTCCTCCTCCTGTTTCACTTCCCCTAGTTCTGGTCGCAGGAAGAGTTGAGGCCGACTGGGGCTAGCCTTGCTGAGGTCTGTGCGGGTGCATATAGTATCCATCAGCAAGCTCCCTCGGCCCTGATGCTGGGGGTGTAATCTCGGGTGGCTTCTCTGACAATTCCAATTTGTAGGGAAAGTGCAGGGCATCTGATTTCCTCTGCTGGGGAGTCCCGGGAGAGGAGCTGCTCTGAGGGCCTTTTGTAAGCTGAGGAGGCATCTTGGAACAGGAGAGCGACTGTGACCTTCACGGGCTCCTCATTGGGTATGTGGTGAGTAATGTCATTAAGATGAATGTGTGTTTTGATAAAGGGTGTAAATATATGAATAGTGTCCTCTCCTGCCCCATATATCACCCTGCGTTGTTCGGTGCCTGGTGCATAAGCTAGAAGGCACGCATTGCTATTTGGGGACTGTGTGTTTTAAAGTACATTAAAGGAGTTTACTGAAAACTCTTGGCAAACAGATAAAATACAATTACTCTAATTCCCAAGGCATTGCAGACAGAATGTCCTGAAAACCTGCAGTATAATAATTCATAGGGAGCTGTGGCAGGGAGCCTTTGAGGCATCAGAAGCGCTGCTTTTGTAAACTTCAGAGGCGGCCAAGAACTGTCCCTGGGGAGCTCCTCGTCCTGTGTTTTATTAACCTCTTGTTTCTGGCTGAGGAGCTGCAGGAGGAGTCTTGCTAGAAGAGCTGGCTTCTGCCCTGGTGAGCTTTTCTAGGGTCACCACGTTGGGGGAAGAGGGTATCAGATCTCTTCTATTCTCTCAGGCTCTGCTGTTACTCACCTTCATGACCTGGAATTCTGACTTGTGTAACGTGTGCCTACCTGGTCTCTTCCTGGGAATGGAGGCTTTCAGTGGCACTGGTGAAGGAAGATATTAGTGATTCGGTTTGTCAAGTGCCCAGGAGACTTGAGGTTGATTCTAAGCCACATGTAGAGAACATAGGACAAGTCCTGGTGCAGAGGCAGAGTGCCCCGAGCTGGAGCGTGGACAAAATTCCACAGGTGCACCCATCTGCCTTGCTTCTCCCCACCTGCCCTGGGGGTGGAAATGGCCCAGTGTTCAGACTCCAGGCTCCATGGAGCAATCAGAATCCTGTGCCCACAGGGGGCGCTAGTGCAGTGCTCCAGAGCCCAGTGAGCACCCAGAGCGTCTTGGGAGGAAAGCTGGGGACACTGCATGTGGTTTAGCTTCTAGTTTCTGCATGGCCAGAGGTGGTAACATCCAGGGGCCACTCTTGAGGTCCCCAGATATGTTTTTTGGGGCAGCAAAGACAGATTTTCTTTGAGCCTCCTCCCCAGTTGCCAATCTCAAGGCCAAGGGCAGGGCTACTCCCTGAAAGCTGGGCCTGGGCCAGCTGTGCTAAAGGCTACGGGCAGGTCTAGCACAGCTGTGGTGGGTGAGCAAAAGGTCTCTAACAGGCGGTGCACAGGCTGGGTAGGGACAGTCAGAAGGCACAGTTGTGGGCTGCCCACCTCTTTGGGTGAAGGCCCTTGCACTATCTGTGGCCAAGTTCTCATAGCACAGCAGATGCGTGTGGAAGAAGGGTCTTCCTCAAACCAGTGACACTACACCAGACTACACCAGTCCTAAGTGACTGCCTGAGCTAAAATGTCACGGGCCTCAGGGAGGTGTTGGATGGGACATAAATTTAAATTGGGAGATTTCTGGATGCTCACACTCATCCTGTCCTGACAACTGATTCTGATAATTGTGTTTTCACCTATGTTACAAAATACAATAAACAGCTCCCCAAACAGCAATGCCTAGGATTTGCAGCTTCCAGGGAGATGGGAGAGCCCACTAAGGGCTGAGAGTCTGAGGTAGGTGGCCGCCTCATGGGTGTGCCTCGTGTACTGTCCTTTGGGAGGTGGCCCCAAGACCTTCAGCCAGCTTGCCTTTGATGTCTCTAAACTTGGCTGCTTGTTCTGTTTTCCTTGGAGTTTTTGCATGAGGCTTCCAGCTGCAAAACAGCACTGTCCTGTTGGGGTGGTAAACACACACAGCAGCGTAGCTAGTGTCCTACTTGGAGCCCAGGCCCGTGAGGGCCCTGCTGGGGCGGGGACTGGGAACATCCCAGGTGGCCCACATGGACTTGACCTGCACTCTTTCAGCGCCACAGGGCTGGGTTTCCTGGGGCCTGGGAAACTGACAGCTTTGGCTGAGAGTTAATTGCTGGCATACAACAATGTAGACAGGCTCTCGAGGGAGACAGAAATTAGACCTGCTTAACTCCACTGGCCCCCTTCTCCGCCAGGCGCCCTTGCCCTCCCTCCGCAGCGAGACCGTGCAAGTGGCGTTGCTTAACATAGTTGTTCACTGGGACAACTTATTAATCCAGCATTAGTTACGGTAGTTAAGCTTTTAGAGATAATGAAATGGAAATGTGCCTCCAGTACGGGCTGCGGTCCCTGCAACCAAACACATTCGTGAAGAAAAATGGTTGCAGTAAGATTCTGGAGAGCATTAATTGTGTGGATTTACATACTCTACAGATGGCAATGCACATGCGGGGGACACTCGGGAGTCACTGTGAGCAGGCAGGGAGCGGGGCCCAGCCTCGCTTCTGCTTTTCCCACTGGGATGTTGCCTTTCCTAGTTACTGAAGGTTTCCTGCTGAGCTTTAGGGATGACGAGGCAGAAGCTCTGAGAATGTGAGACTCCGTCCATGGCGTGTGCAGGTGAGGGCCGTGCTAGGCCTCTCACCTGGGCAGGCTGCGTCCCATGCTGTCCTGCTCAGCTGTGTCCTGACAGCGTCTCTGCCAGTCACTCCCCCTCTGCAGTTCCTATGTCACCAAGAGTGACCCTTGAAGCCATAAAGAGCCAGCGATGATTATTTTTTAATCAACAAGTGTTAATTATTGAGCACCTGTGCGTGGCAGGCACGGCGCCCGGCGCCTGGTAATGCTCACTCGTGGAGCTGACATCGCAGCAGTCAGCAAATAACCCTCAAGTAGATGCGCAGTTACCACCTGTGTGAAGGGCTGTGACAGCCGAGTGAGGACTACGATGGAAGATGAGAAAATAACGGTCGTAAGAGTGACAGCTGACGCTATTTTGCTACATGCGCCACATGATTCAAAACATTCAGAGTGGATGGCAGAAGGCTCTTATCTCCATAATGACTGAATTAGCTCCATTTCACGAGTGAGGAGACAGAGGTGCAGAGGGGCTAAGCTTGCAAACTGGTGAGTTAGCGCATGGTCAGAAAGCGAGTGAGCAACAAATCTGGGGCCTGAACCAGGAAATCGGCCTGTGAATTGCCCGCTGTGAGCCCCTGTGCGTAGAGGCCTCTTAAAAACAGGAAAAAGCACATTGACTTTCTCAGGGTGAAGGTGGGCTTCCAGGAGGAGGTAGCTGAGCTTGGATCTAAGGGGTGAATGGCCCGAGGAGGGGGCACATAGGGCAGTCGCCAGGTGGGAAGCTGGAGTGGGCTTGCAAAGAGCTCTGTGCCCTTAGGGCGCTCCCTGGGCATATGGGGTGCAGCTCAGTTTCCCAGGAGCCTCTAGGGGTACAGACACTGTGAGTCCTTGTCCTAAAATCCACAGAAGGCTTTGCCAGGGTAATAAGATGAGGAATTGTTCCTTGTATTAATGATTCCTCAGTGTGGGCACGAGGCGATGTGCCCAGTGTGGTGAGCTGGCATTTAGTGTATGGGCAAAGCATATAAGTTAAGGACCCTCTGGGTGCAGAATGGGCATCTGTTGGCTTGGGGAGAGTCATTTTCAGACTTTGAAGAGGGACAGGAAAGCCATGTCACCTTCCACAGTGGCACTGCCCTGGCATGGGGGATGGGATGAGAGGCCAGCGTTAGAGCTGTGTGTGTGAGGTGCTTTTGCAGTTAGGGTGGTCAGCACAGGCATTAGCATCCGCAGCACACTTATCTCGGAGGGTCCGGCAGCCCAGCTGGGGCTTATTGAAAAGGCCGCAGCCCCAAGGAGAGAAGTGAGTTGGTTAGTAACGACCTGGGCTTTATGAGTCCCACAGCCCCTGCCCCTTAGAGGGGAGCAACTGTCTGTTGGTAGCATAGGAGGACATGACCCATTGTGTTAGAGGAGAGGGTGACAGTGCATAGTTTGGTGGCCTTGATGCACTTGAAGAAGAAGCATGGGGTAAGGAAGCATTTGGTCTTGCCCTGGGCTGGGCTGTTGGCTGGGGAGATTTGGGTTGGTGCTGCGGCCTTATGAAGCCCAGGGAGAAGGCTAGGATCTGAGACAATGATCATGCTACGGACAGTGACTGTGGCATGCTAGAAGCATGCAACATATTTTCTGCACAAAGTAGATATGATCTCAGTGGTCTGGCTGAGGGGGTGCAAGGAAGCGACCCCACCAGCTTTGAGAAGTATGTAAATGTTCACGAGAGGGGCAAGCCTAAGAGGGCTTCATGGCAGTCAGGACTTGAGCTGGATTCTATGACTCTAGAGACAGTCAGCCTTAAAACCTTGAGCACCTCAGCAGAATGGCCCAGTCTCTGGGGAGAGATGCCACGTCCCCTGTCACTGTGAGGGTCCATGAGCTGAGGCTCTGATTACAGCTCCCAGAACCAAGTCTAGGCCTCTCACTCTGCAGGTCAGGCTTTGGCGTAGATCCTACCTGCCATGGGCTCTCCAATTCCTACTTGGGATGGAGGGGTCGGGGACCCATGGCAGTGGCAAGTGCACTCCCGTGGGCCTTCATGCGAACAGGGAAACATGATCAGTTGTGCCATCAAAAGTGAGGCCACCAAAGGAACTGTGACCCCAAAGATGCCCCGTGCTCCCCTGCTTCTCTGCCGCTCTTCTCACTCTTCTGAAGCCACCGCCAGCCTTCCTTCATGCCCGTGTCCAAGGACACCGGCCCATGCTCTTCGATCCGCCTCTCAAGCTCTGTTCTTGGCCCCAAGCGACCTCCCCAAGCGTTCTCCTGCATCTGCTCACCCCTGATCCACCCCTTGGGCCTCTTCCTCAGGGTTCCCTCCTCCACTCCCAAGTGCAGGGATTTCTGAGGAAATCCACAGGGCCTGGTGTGACACCTGTGCTGCCTGGTGAGTATTTGTGGAATGAATGAATGAGGCTTTCCTATCCTTCCAGCCCTGGACCCATCACATTGGATTTTTGTGAACCTTGGCTGGTATTTATTGAATTTGTTCCCATAATGGGTCAAATCATATTTCCCCAACATTCATGTGTATCTGGAACCTCAGGATGTGACCTTATTTGAAAATAAGGTCTATTGTAAGTGAAGTTGATGAAGGATCTTCAGATAAAATCATCCAGGATTTAGGGTGAACCCAAAATACAGTCACTTGTGTCTTACAGGAAGGGGAGAAGACAGAGAGAGAGACCCAGAGCGGAAGCTCAGGTGAGCACGGAGGCAGAGGTTAGCACGTTGCGTCCCACAGTGAGGACAGCTGGCTACTGTCTGCAGCTAGGGGAGGACCATGGGACAGACACTCCCTGGGAGCCTCCAGAAAGGACCAACAGGGCCTGTGCCTTGACTGCGAACTTCTGGTCTTCTAAAGACAATAAATTTCTGCTTAAAGTTACTCAGTGTGCATGAACTTTTTATGGCAGCCCAGGGACGCTCAGACAACCTTACTGGCAGCATCTGTGAGCGTTCACTGTCCTCTAATTCAAGGGCGAGTCACTGCTGTGGGTCCAGCACCCAGCACATCAGCGACCTGACATCCTGGCTTGCCTGGGGACTGAGGGCATCCTGGGAGATAGGATTTTTGGAGCTCAAACTACAGTCCTAGGTCAGCTGAGTCAACTTGTCACCTGGCAGCATGGTGCCCGGCACCGGGCCTGTGCCTGGTAAGTGGCATCATGTGCATCTCACGCATGGGGAGAGAACAGGACTGAGCTTGCTGCAGGTGGCGTGTGCAAAGATGTTGGGCAAGACGACTAGGAAACGGCTGAAAAATGAGAAGCTTTCCTGGACAACAGGGGCCTGCAACTGGTCTCCAAGGGTTGCAGGGCTGCTCCTGGGGAGGCCTGGAGATTCCTGTCGTGGAATCCCTGGGGGTTGCCTTAGGTGACTCCTCCCAGGCCCGCGCACTTCGCCTAGCGGAGGCCTTCTGCGGGGAAGGCAGCTGGCACCTGCCGAGAGCAGGAGCTTCTTTCTGAACCCAGAGGAGAGAAAGCCTTTGCTTTCCCTAGCCATTGCCTCTATTTGAATAATCTGAATGGAGCTGATTGCCTAAATTGAAGGTATTATGCTGTAATGATTGTTATAATTAAAACTATTATCATCTGAAAGAGACCAGAACACGGGAAACCACTGCAAAGACTTTGGAAGCTTTTAGGGCCTGCTTTTGAATCCGATCAAAGCATCTTTGTGTGGCACATTTAGGGAGGGGAGACCACGTGGAAGTGGGTGCCTGAGGGCTCTGAAATGAACTGGCTGGGCCTGCAGCCAGCAGGGGAGCCTGGCTCTCCGGGAGGTGGGTGGCAGCAGCCCCCTTGGCTGAGACTTAGGCTTGCGGCCGTGCGGGCAGAGCGGCACTGGTCCTGAGGGCCCATGCCCAGGCTGGGATCTGATGGTGCCTTGTTCTGATAGACTGTGATGGTGAGTGTGATGTGCACCCCTACATTTGGGAAAGACACCCTGGCCCTGGCCAAGGGAGAGAGTAGGGTCTGAGCCTCTTCGAGGTGTGAGGCCTCCAGGCCTCCAGGGGGCAGCAGAGCAGTGGTGGACCAGGAGGGCCTGGGGTGGTGGAACCTGGCTCTCAGCAGCTCTGAATGGAGTGGCTGGGGCCCTAAGCTCAGCTTCCAGGCTCTGCATCTGGGTGGGCATGGAGGTGGGGATGCAGCCTAGGAGGAGCAGCTGCAGAGTGGACAGCAGCTCCTGAGACCCTGTCACCTTGCCCTCCCCTCTGCGTCCCACCCTCATGTTGTACATGCGGTGAGGAAATGGAGACTCCATGAGGGCACGGCCACCCACCTTCTACCTGGGAGGGCCAGGCCTGGACCCCAACTCCAAGATGCTGTGTGCTTTACCCTGGGCCTCCCCCTTGAGGACCTCACGTGCCACCCCAAATGTGGGGAAAGCAAACTGACAGCCCTGTTTGGCCAGCCTGTTGCTGGGGTGTTAGGAATACCCCCAGCTCTGGGACTCTTGGCCACTTGTCCCAAAATAACAATGAAGAAGAGAGCACTGATGGCAGGAAAGACGTTAGTCGGCAGGGCCATGCTGGGAAGAACCGATAAAGAGGCTCAAACCGTCTGATAGACACGTTGGGGCCTGTCTGTAGAGGCGCTGCTGGAATTCAGGCTGACTGCAGGTGTAGGACAGTAGCCACTGGAGGCTTGCAACAGGACACTAACCACTGGCAACCGAATATTCCTGAATTTCATTCTGTTTTTCCCAGACCGGGTCTCACTGTGTAGTTCAGGCTGACCTTGAACTCACCATGTACCCCAGGCTGGCTTTGAGGTCACAGCAGTCCTCCTGCCTCAGCCTCCACAGTACTGACTGGGATCGCAGGTGTGTACCACCATGCCTGGTTCCCAGAAACTCATAAAAATGCCTTAGCTACACTTGCCTTGTGTCCTCAGTCTTGAAGGGAGATCAGGCAGGTTAGGTAACTTAAGGGCGAACAGATCTTGTATTACCAGTTTTTAGGCAGAGTCACTAAAATGATTAAATGCTGTGTGCAAAGCTGAGCAGCAATCTGACCTGAAGTCAAGATAATCAAGGAGACAGATAAGAAATGAGGGCAGAAGTACCCAGCTTTACCCTGCGTTTAGCTACCCATTGGGCATCTGCAGGCTCGGCTCAGAGCAGCTCGAGCCAGCTTCCTGTTGGATGGCACCCTCACTGTCAGCTCAGCTCAGCTGAGCACCTGCTGTATTTTGCTCACTTTGGGTTTTTCTTCCCTTCATTTAAAAATATTTCTTTCGGGATTGCAACGAAGATGGCGGACTGGTAGGTAGCAGGAGAGAGACCCTCTCTGAGAGAGACAGCTCAAATGCCAGAATAAAACACCCTGGAGAGACCCAAACAGAGAGAGATAGACTCTCACAACCCAGAAAGTAACTAAAGTGTGAAAACCCGCTCGAATATGAGGTCCTGGGGCTACTATTAGTGAAGATAAGATCAGTGAGCTCGGCACCCTCCTCCAGCCGCCTGAACCCCGCCCGACCTGAACAAGTGATCCTCGCCGAAGCGACTGGCTTGAGCCGCCGGAGCGCCGAGCTGAACAGCCCTGCATGCAGCTCGCTGGGACCGGCTCTGCACACGACCCACCCAGAGGCACCGTGAATTCCCATCGCAGCCGGCTGAAGTTGGAGGTCGGGCAATCCAGCAGTTCTCAGGGATGCGGTAAGTGATGGGAATAAAACCCTACCACAGAAAAGGGGAAACTGACTGGATGACATGGTGGATTTGGGCAGGACAGCCCTAACTCCATAAGGAAGTGGCTTCAGCTGGTTACTCCCCTCGCCGAGCGGATTGGTGGAATCTGCTTGAACTAGGCCACACCCCTGGCGGGGACCCAGTTATTTCCCAGAGATCAGTGAACACTGATGCAGTGAAGGCCTGCAAAGGTTGACTGGCCCAGAAGGGAAGAGGTAGCGTATACTGCCCGTGGGTGAACTCTAATCTCTGATAACCTATTGAAGAGGGCTAAAGCTCCTAGC
>PVJX010043256.1:0-13766 GCA_004027295.1 Dolichotis patagonum
TTTTTTTTTTTGGAGAGGATGATACTAAAGATTGAACCAGGTCTTCACACTGACTTACGTCCCTAGCCCTTCTAAAAATAATTTTATTTAGTTACCAAGATCCAATCCAGTACCTTTACACTGAGAAGTATCCCTAGGCCTTTTTTATTTTGTAGTGACATTTCATTAAGTCTCTCATATAAATCTTACAACTATATGTGGAATCATCTTTAATAAAAAAGAACAGTAATGAAAGAAGTATTGTTGTTAAATTTTAAATGGTTAAAAAGAAAACAAAGAACACTAAAGACTTACGAGAGTCATTACATTGCTCAAATGCCTTGTCATTTTTAAGTAAGTGTGCAGCAAACTTATTGATACCATCCCAATATGTGAAACAATCCCTTTTTGTGTCAAATATTGTCAAAGGAAGATTGAAAAGGAGAGAAGTAGGACTGATTAAAATGTATGGTATACATTTTGCTTTAAGAATTTGGTGAGGAATTTTCTTGTATGGATTCTGCCAGTATTGGACTGACTTTTATTTAAAACCATTTTCTTATAATGTGAAATTGGACAGACTGTTCACCCTGGGTTGTTTGGAAATTGCTCTGGAGATGAAGATTGGGGTTAAAATATTTAAATTTTGAGGGATCAGCTTCCTTTAAAGAAAATGTGAAGGAAGAATTAGGCAGAGGTAAAATTCAAACTGTGATAAGGGGACAAAAATAACCTGGCCAATTTGCAGGGTGCTCTGGAGCATGTTGTACATGTTGGAATGTCCTGCTTCTGGCTGAAATAGATGAACTTTTAGTATACCCTGGCTCAGGCACTGTTGCAGGCTGTTACTTGGCTAAACTGGCTCTCTAAACAAGGCTGACCTTAAAGGAGTCAGTGTCAAGGGCTAGCTGCTCTCCCTACTCCAGAGTGAGCAGCAAGTCCTTGCTTGAAGGGGTTCTGAACAGTGTATTTGTCTCTACTGCAATATATTGTAATCTTACACATACTCGAGTTGAGTGACTTGTATACATTACATTGATTAGATATTTTATAAGACAAGTTAAAAAAAAAGAAGCTCATGCTAGCCTTACATCTGTTTCCTACCCAGTCTGGGGTTATAAAAAGCAACTGTCGGTGTTTGACACAGTGCTTTGCATGGACACCCAGGTTAGTACAGGCAGGGCTGATGATTGTAGCCTAGGCTCAGAGCTCTGTTCCTAGGTGCAAGGATGGAGTCAACTTCTGCTCATCCCCTTGGATTATCAGTGGACGTCAGAGGCTGTGAAATAGAGAAGGGAGACCAGCAACATTGAGACAAGGAATTTATAATAAATGCCTTTGGCTATATTGTTATCTAATAGAAATTTCTTCACTATATTCTTTGAGCTGTTACCTGGGGGTAAAATTAAACATGCAAACTCTAAAGCTGGCACAGAATTGGACATCCAGTGCAAGGAAAGAGGATGTAAGAACAATGCCAAATGATACAATCAAAATTTGAAATTGTGAGGTTTACCTTTCATCTTGTCTTCTTTTGCTCTGGTTCACCTTTGGGTGAAGATAATAATGAAGAAAAAGGTAAAAAATAAAGAAACTTAGATGTTTCAAAAATGTAAGCCAAAATTAAATCACTGAAAACTGACTTTTGGGTCAAGTTGCAACTCCAAAGAGAAAAATAAAAATGAATAAAACTGACATATAAGAGCTGTGTTAAAACATTCACCTACTATTAAAAGTTCCTAATCTTGCGTGGGACATCTACTGTATCTAGACCCTATGAAAGTTTCATTTTCTTGGAGATTTTATTTCATTTTATTTTTATAAAACATTTGTATGTTATTTTCTGCTTTTACTAAGTGGTTAAGATTGCAGACTGACACTTATTAATTATACCAGATTCCTAGTTTTAATTAGAGAATCTCTTCTGAGACTAAACCTTTTTACCATTGGGCTGTTTGAAACCTATGAGATAAAAAGAGAGAGTTCTTTCAGAAAATTATTTACATGATTTTAATTAATGATTATAATCTCCATGGTCATTTTTGCAAAAGAGCATTTAATCCCTTAACCAGTTTTCATGATTTGCATTTTACAAAAACATGTCGGCCCTGCAGGCTTATTATCTGAGTGTTTTTTTTTTCCTAGATGAAACTTATTTTGGGTAAGTTTTATTTTGCTACTGCTCCAAGCCCTATTTCGTACCTTAACACCTGTTTCTCATGCAGAGCAAACTGATTGGTAGAAAAGCAAGGTTTGCTTCCTTTTGCCAAGACAGAACATAGCCCTTGGCAAGGTTACCTTTGAAAACAGTTTTTCATGCAGAGACCGTATACAAGTAGCATTGCTATTGCCAAGATCCTCTGACTAATGAAGGGTCGGAGTGATGGTGTATTCTTTTTCATTGCTTGCGGCACGTATATGTAGCATTTCTTCTGAGAAAAGGCACTCTAGTGTTTCAAACAGAACCTAGAAGTTTAACCTTCCAGGAGGAAGGTCAGCGTTAGTTTTTATTGATAACACAGAAAAAAGCTGCTTTATAGGAATATGAAAGGTGAATTCTTTGTTAAGCAGAAACTGTTAAACAGTGAATTTTCTGCCTTTCTTATGAAAATCAGTCTGAAACTTACATTTTAAAGTTGCTTTTCCTTCCTCCTCCTAGTATAGGTGAGAGAACCTTCATTTTGATGGTACTAGTAGCACTGGTCCTCAGGCTGTGGAGACTTGAAAAGGACTCAAGGCTCAGATCCTTGTGTATATTTGCCTGGTTTGTATTGGTATTATGCTGCCATATATATTTTCCAATCATTTAATTACATTTATAGCAGCATTTATGTTTCTGGTATGCTTTTTAAAAGGTACTATAGCTTAATAGTTTTATAAACTTTGAGGCTGATTTTTATTTCACAAGTTGAAAAATCCTAGAAAGCAATGCTTTAGACATTTCCATGGAGCTGTGGACAGAATGTGAAATGTTTGTTCCTATGCACATGATAAAAGTAGATCTTAATGTAGTTGTGTGTAGGTTTTCTGAGCTGAGGGACAAGCCATTGCAAAAAATCATCTGTTCCTTTATCTTGCTTATACTAAGTAGATGCTTTACACATTAAAGATTTTTCTAATTTCTTAAACACTGGTAATTTGCAAACTATATATTTCATTTTTTCTAATATCTTGTTCCCTTCAATCATGGCAAAGTACAAAGATAATGATTTGATTTCATAAAATTTTGGCAATACTGTAATACAGCCTTGACTTTCTTAACAAGTATAAAATAGCCGATAGGTTTATCTCCTAAAGGTTCATATGTTGAAGGGAGTATGTTCAGTGTTCAAATAGGGAGAACTTTAAGAAGAAAAGTCTAGTGGGAGCTTGGGCCATTAAGCATGTATCTAAGAAAGGATAATGTAGTTATCGTGGAACCCGAGTTAGTCCCTAGTCTCTTTTTTGGTTCCTGTCTTGTGATGGGATCTCTAGCTCCTGAACTTACTCTAACCCTTGTGATTTCATCCACCATGAGGCCCTCACCAAAATTGATGTGTTGCCAGCTTCAGGGCCTTAAATCTCCACAGTTGTGAACTGTCGTAGAGTGCAAACTACCACTGAGTTTGAAAGCAGGATAAGATAGGGTAGAGGAATGCAACAAGGGCAGTCTGACCTGTCAGGAACTTGCAGTGCTTAGGCTCTGTGAGGAAAATGGGGTTCTCAGAAGGGATCAGTGGCACCGCTTCTGTGTTCCTGGAGTGATCTTGGGAGTCATCAGCAATTACCTTTGGGTCCTTGCTCGGACACCAGAATGTAAAAGACAAAATTATAACAGGATTATTGTTATGTTTTGGATAAATTTCACCCAAAAACCTATTTGACCAAAGGCAGTCTAGAAGGGGATATTGGGACCTCAACCCTTCTTCTTCCTCTCCCTCCTCTTCCTGTCCTTCTTTTCACTTTCTTTCCCTTCCCTTCCCTGACCATTACTTAATGAGCAGCTTCTTCTGACACACTCTTCTGCCATGATGTTGCCTTGCCACAAACCCAAAATCAACTGGGCCAACTTACCACGTAGGTTGATCATTGTTCACTATATTCCTGTAAGAAAAACTATGAAGTTTTAACTATGGTGAGACTGTTATTTTTTTTAAAGCCTTATAAATTAAGTTTGTATGATTTGAGAGTTTGAGAACATGAGATACTTGCTTTAAATCATCTTCATTCATTCCCATCATCATATCCACAGTGTCACAGGGAAGTGATAAATAAGTCAAATGCCTACAGACAGTAGGTGGTGGTGTTAAAGCCTGTACAAACAGTAGTGTCTCATACAGAAATACCATGCTAGCCGGGCATGGTGGATCATGCCTGTAATCCCAGTACTTGAGAGTCTGAGGCGAAAGGATCATTGAGGATCATTGTGAGTTCAAGACCAGCCTGAGCTACAAAGTAAGCTCAAGGGGAGCCTGAACTGCATAGCAAGACCCTGTCTCAAAAATACCAAAAC
Organism: Dolichotis patagonum; assembly: GCA_004027295.1. NCBI lineage: Eukaryota > Metazoa > Chordata > Mammalia > Rodentia > Caviidae > Dolichotis > Dolichotis patagonum. Next base: position 4,472 of record PVJX010043256.1, read on the forward strand.
CAAAGAAACAGAAATACCAGTTTAATGTCCCCCTCCCTGGCTTTTTAAAAATTTGAATCTGTGCTCTAGGGAGCATTTGGCTGAAGTGAACAACAGTGTAGAGAACAACATTGTCTTTCTGAAGCGGTCAATTAATCACGCAGTGCATTTCAAGAGTTACATCTCAGAAACTGTTGTATGAATTAGGCCCACTACATTTGCTGGGTAGTAAACACAAAACAAGGCTGTTTCATGCAATCTAAAATACGGCACAAGTTTGCTACTTTAAACCTCCTGTGAGATACTCCTTAAAAGGTCATTGCTAGACCCACAAATAATCATAGTTTTTTGTGCTCACATTGGTTTTGTTTTCCTAGTGAGCCTATAATTACACATTTCATTTTTTTCAAGCAGGGGATAATATTTTTTTGTTTGAGGGTATTTTATTTTTATCTAATGACTTTCTCTAGTTTTTGTGCAACACAAGATTAAAACATAGGTAAAAATATTTCATTTTAATAGTGTTAAAATTCCACTCAGTGGTTTTCATCAAAGCAAATAACATTAAATACATTATTTCTATTTTTTATTTTTAATCAAGAGTTAGCAATTTTATCTTGAGTCTTCTTATTTTGGGAATATGTGCAAATTATAACAAGGACTCTTTGTGGAGAGTTTCAGCGTCTCTTTGCACCATTATTATACAAATTATTTTTCAGCAACATAGTTAAGGGGCTCAGTAAAAGTTTCCCTTGATCTCATTAGGAAGCACCCAACTTTCTAGTAAGCATGCTCAAGGAAATACAATTATTACTGAACCAAAAGTAATCATATATGCTTTGCTGTTCACATTTTCTCCTCTTCTCAGACATCTAATAATTTTGATCTCAGACCTCTGAGAGGACTTGTGTAGTGATGGTTCTGAACCCATTAGAAACAAAGCACAGGCCAGTTACTTGAAGGAAAGGATGGGAAGATGTGGAGCCAGAGCTTCCTCACCATGGTTCTGAGATGTGAAGACTTGATTTTCAGAGAAGCCAATCTGCAGAGACAAGCGGCAAGACACTCGAGGAAAGTAGGGGTTCTATATCCTTGCTTTCACTTTTCCTGAATGTATTTTCCTGTATTATGGAGCCCAACCCATTGGCTTTTTATGCATGTTAGTTCAGATTGTATTGTTTTCATGTTATGCAACAAACCTTCTAGGTTGGATGCATCACCCCTTAAATGTCCATAGCACTTCTACAAACTTCTTTTAATTCTCATTTATCACATTGCTTGATGTTTGATTATCTCTGTAAGGAGGGGCTCTGTGTGTACTATTGCTTCACATAGAGTTGACAGTGGGTAATAGGTAAGTGTTGAGTGAAGAATGAATGATTGAGCAACAGTATTGATTTCAGCATCCTGCCTTTTGCCCAGCAAGAAATGGATTTAAATTTTCTTGATGTTCTGTGATGTACTTACATAATGACTTATAATACACATACACAGTTGTGAATTTTTTTCCTATTAACCAACATTCCTAATATTTCTAGTACTGTAAAACTGTAATAATACAGACCTTTCCACTTTTTTTTTCATTACTTCATGGTTTAGTAAAATATGAGTTCCTGGAAGCTGGTTTCTTGAGACTGTCCTAATCCTCTGTAAGAATTCATGTTATTTCAAGTATAGGAATATATTTTACATTTCCTTATAAATATAACACTGTATGCTTTCTATAACAAGGAACTTGGATTTTCAGGAAAAGTTTTTTATACCATAAATCTTTGTTACAACTGTTTGATCATCTTCATCTGAGGAGCTTTCCAAGTAGTACTTGGCTGGTCTTTGTTTTTTTAATTTTTGCTGTCTTTTGTTTTGTCTTGTGTAGTATTCTTCATGGTAAATTTTTTGCTTCAAGTTAGGTTTTTGTGGATAATGCCTGATACTTGTTAGTAATTCACAAATAACATTTTTTCCATTTTACTTATGTCTTCATAGATATTTATTATTAGAAACTACGCAGGATATTAATAAGAATTTCCAATACTTGTTTTCTATTCCCCTTGTCCCCACTTTAATTTTGAGTGTCAAAATGGCACAGTTCAAATAAATTAAGATTTGTTTTCCCCTCAATTTGATATTATTCAACCTAGGAGTACAGCCAACAAAATATTTTCACTTTTTATATTGTCATTTTTACTCTGCCTTTTCAGCAATAATTGCTATGTATGTCATTAAAATGTAGCTTTTTTCACATTTCTAACGTTTGTAACTTGACATTGGACTGAGTCTTCTTCTTAAGACAAAAACAATTTTAAAAATTAAAATAATAAGCAAAAATATGAATAAGTAAAAAAAAATACAAATTAATTCAGTGTTTTATGGGCATTGATTACATATACCTTCCTTATTTACTTCAGATATGATCTGATATGTGTGTGGTTCTATAATATCTTTCTGTTAAAAGCAGAATATTTCATGTTTGAAGAGGGTTAGTGGAGCTTTGGCTTCCTCTAGATACCTAAAATATTTCTAATCAAAAAGGGTTAATGATAAATGAGTTTAAAAATAATGCTGAAGACAAGTTACTTTTGAGGATTTCTTTGCCACATTCTTTAGGAAACTTTCTGCAGATTGAAACCTATGATTGTTACTCTCTTGCTATTGCTGTTACTTAGATTTCCAGCAATAACTATGTTATTTTATTTTATTTAATAACTGTTATTTTATTTTATTTTAATTAATTAATTTAATATATATTTTTTGTACCAGGGATTGAACTCACGACCTCATGCTTACCAGGCAGGCACTTACGCCGCTGAGCTAAATCCCAGGCATAGCTATGTAATTTACACAGTACATTGTGATACTTTGGGGTATTAATAATAACCCTTTTAGGTATTTTTACTCCTTTGTACTTTGTCAAGCGAACTCTCTGACAATTTAGCTGGGTAAAATAAGAAGGGTAGAGATAATAATTACTTTTATATCTGTGGAATTTAAATTGAAATCCACACAGACAAGTGAAGATTAAGAATAAAGATCAGTGCCCAGGATGCATTTTGGAATTATTCAGGTAGAACGATGCACTAACATAATGTCAGGAAACTAAAAAACGGTCGGAAAGTTGAAGCAACTCTCTAATGCAACCAGAAAAGATTATTTCAAAGAAGAGTAAAGCAAATTCAGATTCTTTTATTGTGTAAGCAAGAACCTGAGCTGTGCCTTGAATTTAAGAAATTCTGTGATTAGTTAACTCCAGAAACTAGATTTTAATATACCAGTGAGTAATAAATGAAAGATGAGAAAGGACAGTTTAAATGATTTGGCTCAGTGATGGCATCATATATGTGGCAGCCAGCTGTTTATCATCAAAAGGTTTAAAAGGTTTGCCATCACTAATTTAGCCTGTACTCACTAAGGGAAGGGGAAGTGTGATGAAGACTTCAGGGTAAGGTAGAATAAAGGAAGTTGCTATTTGAATTTGGGAAATTTGAGTATGGAGAAATAGAGTGAGGGAAGGAAAAGAGGACAGGATGTGAAGAGGCACATAAAGAGAAGGAGGAGGGGGAAAGGGAAGATGTCTGGGAATTAAATTGATGTCAGTTTGGATCTAGATTGAGGTTGGCATGGACAAAGAGGGATACAAGCACTTTAGTGAACTCATCCTCACAATTAAGACATTTTAATATCAAGACGTTTTCTGTCCCATTTGAAGTTACATGTAAGATATATGACCCAAACAGGTTTCTTGAGCCAACTGTTCTTGAATCCTGAAGCTGGTGATTTGTATTAGATTTTGTTTCATCCTTTTGCATCTGAAAGCTTTGTGAAGGTGGCCCAAATATGTTACAGTTGTAGAAGTCTTGTACTGCATTCTTGCTTTCGAAATAGGATAGATATTAAGTATCTGTTTGGGCAACCAAGCCAAGAATTCCATTTTGGGAATTGCAGTGAAAAAACTGAGTTCATTATAGAAGTGCAGACTATATATGATAGTACCATTTGTATCTCAATGATATATAATATTGTCACAAATTTATTTTGAGAAATTTTGTCTTGACATGCTTTGAATTCTAATTAAGTGAGGTTTGCTTTCTACAGCAAGAAGCTACATTTATTTGGTTTAAGAAATAAAAATGTGACAGATCTGTAAAGTTACTGCTCTTAAAAGATTTATAGAGTGTTATTCCTTTTTTGGGGGGGGGTTCACTTTTATTTACACATAAAGATTCCTTAAAATTTTGCTGCAAAATACACTGCAGTTCCTAGGGGTAGTTTCATGGTAGTAGGTATTCTGGGTTTGGGCCTCTTTATTTTAGAAAGCTTCACACTCTGTTGCACTCTGGTAGTATTCAGCCTTAAATTATCTTAATCTTCCTAGTCCAGATAATAAGGATCTGAACTAGAAAAAAAAAAAACTGTCCAAAGCAAACTATATATTTTTAATTAAGTGACATTAACTTGAATATTTTTATATCTATGTTTTCAGAAGTGCTGAGATCCTTGCAGTTGTGGTTTGGTTACCCTAATGAGTTTATACTAATGAGTACTATTTGATTTATATGATAGTAGGATAAGCAGATGCATCTTAAGATGGGTTCATATCATTTGTAGAGATAAACTATTCCCTTATTAAGTAAACTCAGCAGGTGATTTGCAAACAGTATTTTCTTTTTTGCTTTTCTCTTTATGGCAGTTTCTTTCTTCATGCACTCATGAAAAGATCTTTGCATTTGTTCACATAATATGTAAGATTTTTAATATTAGAGAAGAGCTATTACAAATCTTTAAAAAGTTAATGTGTGATTTTTAAGGACTATCATACTTCTTAAAGATGAACTCAGTCCTCAAAGAAACCATCATTAAGCTGATTAAAGCCTTAAGATTACTTGTATTATTGAATGTTTTGTAGCGTTAACTTTGGATCTAACTGAATATAATGAAATGGCATAGTGAGTACATTAATTTATTAAACCTAACATTGACAGATTCATTTACAAATATGTTCTATGACAAAGTACTTATTCTTAATGTGCTCTTTTAATACATCATATTTTAATTTGAAATATATGCTATATATACAAAGAAATATCTTAGGATAGTAATGAGGGAAGAATCGCCAACTAATTTAGATGGCTAATTTTCTTTGTAAGACTATTTCTGCATATTAGTTTTATTTTTTGGCCACTGGAGTCTGGGCAGCTTCAAATATAATTACAGTTAGCTGGCTAGAATATAAAGTGAAAAATATTCATATTAGCACAATAGAACTTGGTTTCAGGCATCTATAGGAGGAATATAGTAAAATTAGAAATGTAAGTATATATTTATTTAAGTAGTAGTCAGGTCTCATTTCTTCCTCCAGCCTTGTAGGGTATGACATCCTTTGAAATCAAGAAAAGTAAAAGAGCTTTCTTTCCCAACTGTACCCAGTGAAAAGGGGAGAGAGCAGTCTTTTTTCCTCACTGATTCAGCAGGAAATGGATTCCTCGTTTATAGATTGTAGCATTTTGCTTTGTAATAAGAGTAATTTCCTTCAGGACTTTTATCTATGAAGTCTTGTTTTCTATTCATGTCTACTATTGTTAGGAGGAATATACATGAAAACATACTGTTATGACTTGTGTCTAGATGTCCCCACAAATGCTCATGTGTTTTCTGAGGTGGCTGAATCTAGAGTACGTGATTAATGGTCCTGGGATTTAAGGGTGCTGACATTAAGGGTGGCTGATTGCTGGATCAGTCCACTGACTGGATTGACATCACCCTAATCCCAGTAGACTGGATGCAGTATAAGGGACAGAAAGAGGTTTGTGTCCTCCTCCTTGTTGCTTTTGCTGTCTGGATACCATAAACTGTTCCCAGACAAGCCAACCTGTCTTAGGGCCAGCTGATTATGGACTGAATCCTCTGTAAATTGCAGGCTAAATAAACCTTTCCTCCCTTAGCTTTGAGTGTCAGATATTTTGTGTCAGAAAGGAGAGAAAAATAACTAAAACATATACAAAAAGAGTTAACACAATATTATCCTTTAAAATTTATTTCCTCCTGAAATTTTTTAAAAAAGATTTTCCTTATTGTTTCTTTGCACATACTTGGCACTGATTTTCATTATCTTCAACTTTAAAAAAGTACATCTTTAATGTTCTTATGTTCAAAATTAAATTGTAAGCCCTCTGCCCCTGAACTACACTACTACTATCTACCTTTTAAAGTACAAATTCATTTATTAAATGGTAGATATAACAACACAAATAGATAAAGCAAATTATGTTGCAGCTGCAGTAAACATGATTAAGTTGTACATTTTGGGACATGTTCTCTGTGTAGTTTTTCTTCTTTCTTTTGACTTTTCTCTCAGTATACCAGTATCTTATAAAAAGATCCAAAATATTTGTTCATAGTCTCTGTGTGTGTGTGTATGTACTTATGTGTGCGCACCCATATCATACAACTTCAGGTACTGGATTTAGCAGAATAATTTTAGGATTTTGTTTTCAGTGGAATCAGATGTTCCTTAAGTGTTTTCTTACATCATTCCAATGCCAAGAGAATTCTGTTCTTCTCATTAGAACTCATATACAAGTTTGATGTTTTTTCTAAATTTTTGTTTTGAACTGTGTCGGTGTTTCCAGTATAAATGCTATTTTCCAGGCATCCATTGCTCAGCATATGCATTAAACATGCATTTAGACCAGTGCTTGTCACAAAATGTCTGTTAGCAATTAGAAATATTTATATTTTATTGGTATAAAAATAACCTTTAGGGGGAAATGGCTTTAACAAAAACATCTTTGACTCGAAGTATGTCATGGGACTTTCATGATAATTGACTTTTGATATTTTAGTAGAATGAATATGTCAAAATATTTAACTAAAAATTGAATGTTATATGTGTATTTTAATTAATGCACATTTAAAATGTTAGATCAGATAGGCAAAACTCAATGACTTGGTGATATATATATATACATGATGACTAAAATGTAAAGATTTAAACAGTGATATCAAAGATCTGTTATTTTTCAACTGCCTTAGGCTATCTGAAAATATGAATAAATGTGAAATGTCAACACATGAAATTAAAAAAAAATGTATTGGAGCAGCTGTTAACTGTCAGTAAATGTCCAAGCATGATTACCAGAAAATAAAACAGCAATTTGAGAAAATGTGCTGATAACATAATTGAGATCTCACCACATAATTTGTTGTTAGATTGTAAGCTGTACTTCACAATAATGTGCTTAATATATAACTTAGATTTAACTGTATTTTTATTTCTGAACAAATAACAGTTACTTACAAATGTTAATTAAATTTCTATTACCTGCTCAAATGTTGGATCAGTTTGAATTCTCATGTAAACATGTTTAGTGTACTGGGAAAATATGGGAGAGCAGATCCAAGTTTGTAGGGAGGGCCTCCCTACCTTTTTTCTTTTTCCTTCTATCCCTTAAAAGATAAAACATGGGTTGGGGATTTAGCTCAATGGCATAAACACCTGGATGAGAAGCAGGAGGCCATGAGTTCAATCCCTGGTACCAAAAAAATAAAAAATTTTAAAATAAATAGTTATAAGAAATAAAACACAAAATTACAAATACAAAATGAAATTCTAAATACAAAATCAACTTTGTACTAGTTAAAACATAAGAATTTTTTAGCATGTTTGACTATGTGAATAAATACTGGGATTCCTCCCATATATTAGAAGAAGCCCATGCAATCCAGAGACCAAGTTTGTAGACTACAGAAACTGATAATCCAAAAAATTCCATTATTTCTTTAAAATTTTGTTTCTGAGTCACTTATAAGGGTATTTTTGTTTTATTTTACCTCTGTAGGAGTGTTTTCAATGGGATTATTCGGTGTGTTTTGAGCGCCTACTATATATGAAATTTAATCCTTACTAAAAGGAATAAAATAGTATATGTTTCCAGAAGGAACATAAAAAGAAGTACACTTATCACAATAAAATGATACAAAGTATATATGAGGACTGTTTCACATGACTCAATGTTACACATTGTTATTGCACAAAATCTGTATTACATAATGAATTTTCTTCTTTGTTATAAATTATTAATGACATCCATCATCTTCTTTTAGAATGGTCACTCAACACATACAAAGTACATTCTAGAGGATATATTTACCCCCTTTATTTAAAACATGATGTAGATTAAGGGTTATATGATACTCTGACCTTACTTTACTATAAGTATAAAAAGAAATTTAATCATTTATTTTCCAGAAAATATTTGTATATCTTCAAACTGTTATTAGATTTTATATTTAAATAGTCCTTACATTCAATATACAAGCATTTTATTTTAATTTCATGTATTTGTCATGTTTTTTATTTTAAAAAGCAAAAAGAAAAAGGAATAGAAATACAGAATTGCAAACAAATAATAACAAATTAGCACTGTTTAATATATTGCATATATTTATCTTAGAACTAGTTTTTCAGACTACAAGATCTAGGCATAAAAAATGATCAAATGATCAAGGACAGCACAAACTGTTCTTTTTGATGAACTAACAGAGATTAGTAGTATAGTTATTTATCTTGCACACATAAACGTACATACAGTTATATATCTATATCTACATACATATAATCTTTACGTTTTTCCTTTTCTCCTTTACTGTATGCTACATTTTTTATACCAATCAGAAATTTATATTCTAATAGCTTATTTGTTGTGTTTTGAAAAATTGAGACTCTTAATGAGAAATTCCTAATTTCTATTTCAGGTAAACATTGTGATTATAACAAGAAGTGATAGCTTTGTGAAACCATACAAATTGGTATAAAATATAAAATAATAAAATGGAAGAAAATTCTACTTGCCTTCCAAAATGATGCAGAGGAAAAAATATTTTAACACTCTACTGAGATTTTCAAATTGAATCTATATACCTGAAACCTATTTTATGCATCTTTATTTAGGAAAATTCATATATAGTCAAAAGAGCTGGTGTTAGGTTCTTAAGAATTATATGAGTTGTTTGACGCTACCTTAGTGTAAAATTATAATTACAAGCAACCCTTTTAATTTGGGATAAGGCAGTGACACTACATATAGTACATAACAAGTATATATCACAAATATTTTAAATATTTAAAAGAGAATAAAACAAAAGGGGGCAGTACAGAGCAGATCAGAAGAGGACAACATAGGCAACACAGTACTTTACATTAAGTCAACTGGACATCAACAGTATCTAACACCATATCGCTTACTCTGCTATAGTTGAGCATAGTTTCAATTACAATAATATCAAACATAACACAATAGTATAAAGCCATGCATATAGT
>PVJX010043257.1:0-13761 GCA_004027295.1 Dolichotis patagonum
GCCCCACCTTGGGCAGGGAGAGAAGGCTTCCCCAGCTCGAAGGTGACGAAAGGACAGAGGACTGTGTCTGAATCAGCTTGGTTTAATGTGATGCCAAAGCCTTTGGCTAAACATAGATTGACTTAATTCCTTCAATAATGCCTTTGGTCTGGAGCACTTCTCCACCACAAGAGGGAGAAACCCAGCAGAACAGAGAGAGCCGCTTCATTCGGGTAATCTTGACTCTGCTGCGGGCAAAACCTAGAAATATTTTTTAATCGAGATTCTCTGCAGCAGCCCTCTCCAAATGCCAGCATCCATCACCACTGACTGGATCAATAGCTGTGTTTTGGCCCGAGTCTCCTGCGAGAGATGGCATGCCATCAGTGATAGACAAATATCACAGTTAAGCAAAGTATCCAGCCAGACCTAGTAACATTTTTATTGATTTTTGTTGTGCAAATAATGTCTTTTTGGGCTGAATAAATGGCTTTGAGCCAAACAGTCATTGTTTATGATTCCAAAATGCAATAAAGGGACAGGAAATATATTATAGCCAATGTCTCAAGGCACACAACATAATCATCCTTTGGTAGTAAAAACTGCCCACCTGAAACCAAGAGCGCATATTTATCCATGCTTAAAGGTGCCTGTAGGACTTGCAAATCTTACACAGAATGTCCTGTTAGGAAACAGATGGTGTTGCCCTTTAACCTATTGAATAACTACTAGAAAACCAAGCAAAAAAATAAGCGCTATATTTCTTCAATCAATACAAAGAAAACAGTTTATTATGCTTCCTTCAAATGAAATATCAAAGTTGCCAAGGCAGCACCCATTCAGTTTGAAAGAAAAGACATCAAAAAACCTCCTTGACTTTATCAAATGGTATAAACCAGAAAATATTTTAGTAAGGCTCTTTAAACTATACTCGTTCAAAATGGTCGCGAGCTTGTTCCACTGGGCAGCTCCGCAGAAAGTTGGCCATAAAAGCTTCGCCCCACAACTAAACTAAATCTTCTGTGTTTGCTAGTTTTGGTGTCTTCGTCTTTCCTTCAGGATTCTCTGATCTTCAAAGGGATCACAGAGCAGGCTCTACGTGGATTCCCTTGCACGATGCACAGTTCCTGTGTCTGCCTGCACACACCCACAGCGGTGACTGCAGTGTGGTGCGCCTGCGCAGTCTGGGAAGCATCCCGAGGAGGGGACCTAGGGGTGTTAGGTTTGCATGTGGCCTGCAGGGAGAGCTGTGTCTTCGGTATGGGCAGGGGAACCCTAACGCCCTGCCAAAGCAGGTCAGTGTGGAACTGTCCTGCTCCTGTGTTCCACAGTGGACAGACAGACAGTCACAAACTCAGCTTCTCCCATGTCTGTCTTATCAGCCCTATGTCCTGGGCCTGAGATGTGTCCTGATTTATTCTTGTATGTAGTGCCATAATTTGACCAACATTGTATGAATCATTGAAAGAATAAACAAAATTTAATTATTTATGTACTGTTATATTTGCTACTCTACTTATCGAATTACTCTTTCATTAACCAAAGATTTGTGAAAAAAAAAACACTTGTTAATATCATTAAAGAAAACTCAATGCCAAAGAAAATGGTAACTAAAAATATTTTAAACTACATGCAATTAAGTATAAAACATTACAAATGTTTGCTTGTTTTTTGTATAACTGCATGTGTATTTTCCTTAAATATGTGTGCATACTTCTTACATATTAACGAAATGTCTTTTCATGCATGTATTACACATACAAATAAGTGTTTCATGCATGTGTGCATGTGCCATATATAGGACACTGAGATTTGCACATGTGTGCCCCCTGGAGAAGTGACACTGATAAATGGCCCTCCTGCCACACCCTTATCCCAACAGCATTTCCAGCACCAAGCATTTGTGTTCTTTAAAGTTTCATCAATTTGAGAGAAATATTTTGGCCTAAAGATTTTAAGATTGTCTTTTATTTCCAGAGACTCAGAATATTTTGAAGACTTCCCCGTTTCTTCATCTTTCACAGAATGCGTCTAATGTCATTTTCTATGATTTATTCATTTTTTTCCCCACTATATGATTTTTCACGATGTCAGGCACAGAATAACAATCCTTTGCCAGCTGAAGGTCTACAAGTCGGCCCTGGTTTTCTGTCTGACCTTTAAGCTGACTGGTGCTGCTACTGTTGGTGACCACCAGGTTCACATTTCACCGTGGCAGTGCCCAGCATCCAGATGACACCCGATCTCTGCCCCACAATGCAGGCGGGTGGGCGCATCTCACTGTCCCCAGAGCCCAGGCGGGAGAGAGCAGAGGACGAGGAACTCCCTTGCTGCCCTTTCCCCTCCTTGGCTCTCAAGGCCCCTGGACACACCCTGAGCCCCATCCCTGGCTTTTGGGGTCTGCAACTTGAGGGCACCCATGGCACCACATGGGACCCTTCCTCGTGCAACCTGCTGAACCTGCTGTCACCCTCTCCTCTCCAGCATAACTGGTGAGTGCTGTTCTCCGGAATCCTGTTAACACGAATAGTGGCTCTCTTCTTCCGAGTTTCTTTGCTCAGGACCGTGATCCGCCACACAGTCTGTCTCTGATTTTCTGCTGCTGTCTCAGGAAGCCTTTCCCTGCCTGCCTTTCCTCAAACGTTCTCTTCCCACGTTTGACCCTGCCTGTGGGAGTCACTGCCTCACAGGGCGTGTGGCAGGGGGTCGCTGCAGACCAGCGATTTTAAGCCCGACCCTGTTCTGCATCCTTGCAAGTGTCCACTCACCAGCTGTTGATGCTTATTTATTGGTAAACTCTTTCTAGTTTTCCAGCATCTTTGATTCCCATCCCTGTCTCCTCTCCTTCATTCTATTCATGGCCGCTGAGAATGATGAGTGTCTGCCAGGCTGGGAGCATGGCAATCTTTGGAAATGTTGGGCTGGACCCCGAGCGCAGCTTTCAGATGAGCCTGAGCATTTTGTTGCTTTTTCTTTCTGCCTTTTGTTTGTTTGTTTTTTGTTCTTTGTGTTTTTTATTTTTTGGCACCGGGGATCGAACTCACGACCTAGTGCTTGCCAAACAGAAGCTTATGCCACTGAGCCAAATCCCCAGCTTTTATCTCCTTTAGACGTGGTCGTGCTTTATCATTCAGGCCTGTTGAACTCAGTGTAGAGCCCAGGCTGGCCCTGGACTTGCATCACAACTGTGGCCTCACCTCCTGAGTGCTGGGCTGTAGGCGTGCGTCACCGTGCCTGGCTTCCCCTTAGCATTTTGGCCGGAATCGCATATATTTATGAATTAATTCAGGGAGTTAATATGTTAGCCAGTGTCTGTTGCTGTAACAAAGTATTTAACAACATCAACTTAGTGAGGACTGAGTTTGGTCCACTGTTTCGGAGGTGTCAGTGCAAGCCCGCTGGCCTCTTGTTTCTGTCTTTCCTCCCCTTGGCGAGGCAGGATGACCTGGAAGGAGCATTTGACAGCACAAAGCAGCTCACCTCAGGCAGCCGAGCCAGAGAGGAGGGGACCTCCTGCTCACCACCCAATAATGCCACCAAACTAGACTCTCACCTTGGGCCCCTGGTGACGTTAGGGTTGAACGTACATCTTTTCACTGTGGACCTCGAGGCTCGATGCCTTTCCCTGCCGTGATTCTGGGGTGTTGAGCATGCACAGCTCTTCTGCGTGACCCTTAGTTCCAGCTGCAGGAGCCCCCGGGTCCAGCACTTGCCTCTCCGCACGCGGGCACAGCTATGTCTCTGTGGCCCACACGGGCAGCGTGACAGTCTCCTTCCCAGCTGGAGGTGTGCACGGGGCGCCCCCACCCAGCAGCTGTCTGACCTACCGCTTTACTACTGGGTCTTACTTTCTGCTCTCTCACGGGAGGTGTGTTTGTCACCTGTGTCCTTAAATGGGCTCCTGCTCTCCTGAGGTCCTGAAAAGGAAGGAAAACAGGTGATTGACAGCTCCTGGACAGGGCCTCCAGGTAGGGCGGGAGGGAGGAGGCGCACAGTGCCTAGAGCCAGCAGGGCACCTGGAGACCCAAGTCCCAGTGTCTCTGAGGAACAAGCCCTACCCTCAGCTCACTGGAGCCCATGGGTGCCGTGTGACACTCGGGGTGCGGGGATCACTGTGATGACACAGGCACTCCTGCAGGAGGGTCTGTAACAAAGGCACGCGGTAAGCATGGATGTGTTAAAGCTCGGGCTGCAGTAGGGAGCACGGGAAGCTGACCTGGTAGTTACCGTAAGCGCTTCACCGGGGAGGAGGCGGCCCGGGACACGGCCTCCACCCGGCAGGAGGCGGCCTGGGACACGGCCTCCACCCCGCAGGAGGCGGCCTGGGACACGGCCTCCACCGGGCAGGAAGCACCCCAGGACACGGCCCCAAGGGCTGGCGCTGTCCTTGCTGCTGTCTGCACATCTGCCTGTTGGTGATGCAGTTGGGGTGCATGACATCAACAGATGCCTGGGAGAGCCCCCTTCAGCGAGTGGCACCTCAGCTCCCCCGGACCTCCCCTACTTCACACACACACAGACACGCTCTCTCTCGTGTGAGCCTAGGTGGAGGACGCCAAAATCAGGTAAGAAAATGCCGGAGGCTTTGCATTCTACTGCTTTTGTGTGATTGGAAACTTCTGACTGACACAAACTTTAGTAAAAGCCAAAGCATAAGTCAGTGCTCACTCAGGCAGGCCATGCAAGGGGCATCCTGGTGCTTGTTGGCATCCTGGTGCTTGTCAGCCTCTGTCACCGATGCTAGGATGTCTCCACATCCACCGTGACAGACAGGTGTCTCAGGGCAGCCCTGGGGGGGCTGGGTTCCATCTGAGGACCTCAGCCTGCATCCCCGGGAAGGGGCTGTACACAGGACGGTCCAGGCCACAGAATCAGCACTCAGGTGTCCTAGGCTAAGGCAGAGGTGACCGTTCCCGAGCATCTGGCAGCCATCCAAAGCCACCAGCAGACCAGGTGGCAGCAGCCGCCTGCCTAGAGATGAACAGCGCTGATCCCAGATTCTGAGTCACACTTTCCAAAGAAGCATCAGCTCGTGCCAGTGATTGAGCAATGGGGTCACAGGACGTGAGGTGCAAGTGAGGGGCTCCGGGTCAGCCCTGACGATGGACACAGCAAGGCGAGCTGGTGCCACACGGGACAGAGGCAGCCCTCAGTCTCATCTCACTAGCGTTGGCTACGATCTTTGACAAGTTCCTTAATCATCTTTAGCTTGAGGTTGTCCATTTTTTAAATCACAGTAACAGGATCAATCCCGAAGGATCGTTATGAGAAAGTAGGAATGGAAGGATGCACAGAGTGCCTGGGGCAAGAGAGGGCGCAGGGACATTCATTTCCTTTGAGTCTTAAGGTGCAGATTAAGAGGCCTCCAGCTCCCCAGCACCACTGGATATGAAATTCAGAAGGATCAAATCTCACCAGCGGGAAGGTTTCAGGACTTATAATTTTAAAGACACCTCGCTGGCCTGGCACTGAATACTCCACGGGGATCTGGAAAAAGCCTGCTGATAGAAGCCAGGACGGGGCCGCCTGTGGAGGGTCCCCACGCCAGGGACAAGGAGACCCCTGGAGGAAGAAGCCCCTCACAGTGGGAGACTGCCTCGTCCTGCAGCCTGTGTTTCCTGAGAGCAGGAGGCATCCAGGGTGCGAGGGGCTAAGTGACGCCACTGTGTGCGGGACGGCCAGCCAGCAAGCCGCAGATCCACACCAGGCCAGAGGCCACCGAGCCGCCGACGCTGTGAGTGGCTTAGCAGGACCGGAGGCCACCAGTTCCACTGTTCTGTTTTTTCTTTTCACAGCAGGCTGGAGCCAGACATACTGAGCACCCCTGGAATCCTGCACTGTGCTTGCAGGGCTGAGGCAGGAGGGTGGCTACGAACGAGTTCGGTGCCAGCCTGGGATACAAAATGAGTTCAAGGTCAACCTGGTATCCGGAAGAACCTGTTCAAAATTTCAACCAAAACTGTTCTGGAGCTTTTGTATAGTTTTAATCTTTTTTCTCTCTGTGTGAGGCTCAGATGTTTCATTTTTGGCGGTCACAAAGGATCTATTAAACAGTCATGATTTTCACTACCCATCCCCCTTCTTCGTGACGGAAGACGGGGTACAGCAAAGGAAGGAGCAGTTTCCAGCACAGCTGGCCAAGCTCCTGGTGGCCCACCTGGGAGGAAACCGGCTGAGAGCGGGCCTGGGGCCAGCTCCTTAGTGCCTTAACCTTCTGTCCTGCGGAGTGAGAGGGGTTTGCTGGGGTCCTGCGAGCCAGCGGGGTGACGTCATAGCTGGAAGAGCGCGGCCTCCTCCAGGGCCGGGGCCAGGTCACCCCACACGCCCTGCACTCCTGGAGGGGGGCAGGCTGCAGATTCTCCCCCGGAGACTGGAGAGGCTGCGCCCCACCTGTCGGGGACTTCCTGGGACCTGGTCCTCACCAGTGTCCGGCAAGCAGGCCACACAGGGCAGTACCACAGGGGGATAACAACAGGACAGGTGAAACATCGCTCTGGGTGGCCAGGAACAAGGCTGTGACGTCAGGACAAGGAGGGGTCAACAGGCAAGACCTGCGTCTCCTTGGGGTCGGCCACTGTCCTGGCCGTGCTGGGTGGAGGCGGTGCCTTGCAGTGAGGGCAGCTGGGCTGCTTCCAAATCCGGGACCGCACCAAGGTGGGGCAGAGGTGAGCCCCAGGACAGGGGCGGATCGTGCTTGTGCACGCAAGGGGCAGCGTCTGTGTGCGACTCCTCCGTCTTACCTCCGCCTTTCCTGAGATATAGTTTACACAGCATGTGACTCGGCAGTTTATACTGCTGAGTTCAGTTGCTTTCAGCGCAGTCCCTGACACACTCCGCTATCGTCACAGTCAATCTCGGAACTGTGGGATCAGCTGAAAAGGAAGCCTCGAACCCCTTAGCTGTGGCTGTCCTACCCCCTCACACCGCAGGCCACCCAACCTCCCTGCTGTCTCTCTAGATTTGCTTATTCAGAAGCAAACGCGGGGAAGCACGCAGGGAACCCTGGGGCTTCTTACCCTAGACATAGCGGGATCAAGGTCCAGCCCGTCCGTTGTAATCCAGCAGGCCATGGCTTTGCTGGCCGAGAGGCATCCCAGGGTACACACCCCACCTTGTGTTTACCCATTGTTAGGCTGGGTACACTGTGCCAACTTGAGAAGTTTAGAAGTTTAATTAAGGGACTCAGCAGGGGGCCTGGATCCCCACTTTGTAAATAACCTGAGCCTCTGAGAGAGGAGGGCAGGGAGTTGTCACGAGTGCCACACCGGCCCGGAGTGGGTGGCCTGCACACAATACAGGGACGGGGTTCTGCTCCCCGCCCTTTTGCTCTGGCTGCTTTTGCTGTCTTGTGCTGCCTGAGGTGCTGCCGGAGAGCCACGCAGCCCTGCCTTGGGGCCAGCTGGTCGGGGACTGCAGCCCGCACACGCTGTGAGCTCAGTGGCCCTTTCCCTCCTCAACAACCAAAGGCAAGTAACTAAGACGCCCGGTCATCAGTTGATGGGCATCGTGGTGTCCCCTCCTTTCCACTGTGTTTTTAATGCCGCTCTAACCCCATGTGCGACTATTTGTGTGGACAACGCTTTCGTGTTCCTTCCGTACATGTGGAACGGTGGAATCTCGGGGTCACAGGAGGAGGAGACCCCGAGCTGTCCCACGGGGGCTGCTCTGCCCCCGCCCCTTGGCAGTGTGCATGTGACGCCGCTGCGTCCCCTGCACTCTGCCCACACATGAGCTCCGCACTTTGGGATTCCGGCCACTGCCCGGGGGTTCGGAGGCGGCTCTCCTGCGCCTCTCCTGCACCTCCCTTCTGACCCGTGATGCCACCTCTTCTCACGTGCACATCTCCGCTTTTCTGCGTTCCTTGAAGAAATGTATATTTAGAGCCTTTGCCCTTCCGCATTGTGTATTTTGCCTTTTTAAATGCAAGCACTTCTTATGTATTCTAACTGCAAGTCCCTCGTCAAATACGGTGACTTACGTCTCTTCCCACTTTGCAGATTGACTTTTCTCAGCGTTTATCTTTGTGAGTACATGTTTGCAGCATACAATTACAGCCCACGGTGGTCCACGTAGCAGACACATCTTCATTCTCTTCACCCCCTGCCAATCTACCCTCCCCTTCCCTTCCACGGAAGATCTATCTCCTTCTTCCTATTATCTGCCTTTCAGTAGCATCCTTTGAAGCACAGGAGTTTTGAATTTTGATGAAATCCAATACATTTTCTCTTGTTGCCTATGTTTTTAGGGTCATATAACAATTCACTGCCCTTTTAAGACACAAACATTTATCTACTTCTCCTCCGCTTTTTAAATTTATTTTTTATACGTAGGTCATGGATCAGATTTGAGATTAGTTTTTAGATGTTGAGCTGTGAATGTTTAGCGTTTGTTTTGGTTTTGGTTTTTGGCTGCCTAATTTCCTCCACCCTGTGACTTGTCCTGCTTTGTTGTTTTGCTTACGCTGGGTCCCTCACGAGGCCCGTATGAATTTGAATCAGTGTGACAGTCCCTGCAGAGGCCACCCGGCTAACTTGGGGAGAACGGACAGCTTCCAATCTTGCAGTCCCTGCGCGTGGACTATGTTTCCACTAGTTAGATCTTCTTTAATTTCTTTCACAATTGTTTTTGGTTTTTAGAGTACAAGTTTTTCGTGTTATTTGTTGAACTCATTTCCGAGTACTTTATTCTTTCTGCCACTACTTTAAATAAAAATTAGCTTTACTTTGAAATTGACTGAAGTGCAAATGTGTAGACATGGGAAGGGTTTTTGTAGATTGGTAGCAGATGCTGCGATCTCAGTGGCTTCATTTGCTCTGTCTAATTTTTCACGTGGCTTTAGTGGACTCCCGAGATGCTCTGCGTATGAGAATGTTTCCCGCCCGTGGCGTGCTCTCTTCTTTCCAACTGATCTGAGCACCTCGCCTTGCGCTCGGCCGGTCTGCCTGCCCTGACCGAGCCATCCAGTGGGCAGGGGAGTGGTGGTCCCACGTGCGGACGCCTTGTCTCGGGCCTCGTCCTGGGAGACACAGCTCGTGTCACCAGCTGTGCAGGTTTGACTCCTTGGAAAGCCCCTGCCGCATTGCCTGGCATCGTCACTGTGTGCAAGGGACAGCATCAGCACAGAGGCCGGCAGTGTCACAAGGGCGCTCTCGGGTGAGCAGGCCGAGGCCCCCGTGCTGAGGCCGCTTCCACTGTGGACAGGGTAGCTGCATGAGTGGGAACCCGGCCAGCGCAGCCTTCCGGTTACAACTTGCATCTGATCTTCCCGGCGTTGCACACGTGTCCCCTCGGTGAGGGGTCGGGGGGAAGGCGCCTTCTCACAGGAGCAGGCGTGGGGGGGAGGGGGCCAGCACAGGGGACAGAGGAGGCCCAGCGTCCCGGGCCGTGTCACGCTCTCAGCAGCCTCAGTGGCTCCACAACACCCCGAGTCCACTCACGGCTCACTGACTCTAACCTTCCAATCTCTTCTGCTGATTAGAAGGAAACCAGTGACAGCGGGAACCGTCTCGCAGGGACGTCTAGACGGAAGCTGTCCAGAGCCTCCCCGTGGAATCCTAGTGCCACTCCTGCCAGCCCACTGGTCCCTGTGCGGCCTTCCTGGGTTACCTGGCTTTGAAAGGACCATGTTCAAACCCTGGAAGGTAAGAGGTGCCTTCCCGGACCTTGAGCGGGCCATAAACGTTTCCATGTGACCACGTGCTCTGCCAGGGGCTGCCTGCCGGAGCCGGGCCACGATCTGAGGGCACAGGGCTCCCAGTGCCACTTGAAGGTGGGCTGCGGGGACGTCCTGGGAAAACAGAGTGGGCGCACAGCAGCGGGCAGGCCCGGCTCCGCCACAAGCGGGGTTGAAACTGGGAAAAGACAAGACCCACGGTTGGTCTCGTGAGCCAAGTCCATCCCCGCCGGTGTCCCCGCCCGCCTTGACACCTTTGTCCAGTGTTGTTAGTCATCACCTGTTCATCCACTGGCTCACCTAAATTCATGGCAGCTGGTGAGAAGCAACGGGGGGCCTCCCCGCCGCCTGGGTCTGAAAGGAGCTCCCCAGTAAATGCAGAGCTGAACCGAGGAAGGGAAGCCTGATTTTATTTTCTACATTTTCCATTCATTCATTTTAGTTATTTTTCTTGATCATTTCACTTATTTTCAAACATAGGCTCAAAGCCAAGAGTAGAGTATATTGCACACTGTAACTGTTTTGTTCTCTCTTCTCATTCCCGCCTGTTGAGCATTTTGGACGTAACTGATCAATGATTTTCTAATTGCTAAAGAGGATCCCTGAAGTAGTAGGGAAGCTTCCAAGAAGTATTTTTACCTTTTAAAAAGGAACCAGAGATTCTCCCAGGCGTGCTGAAGCAGTTCGGGCTCCCCGTCTTTCTTCCGGGGAGCTGCCGAGTGAGACGTGCTGGGTTACACGTCCCTCCCACACAGGGCTCTGCAGGGGCCGGAGGGAGACTCCCGTGACGACACGACGCAGAACCACTGTGGGGCTCAGCCCTGCTACGAGGGGCAGCTGCAGCCAGGGCGAAGTGAAGCTGGCTCGGTGTGGGCCGAGGGTGCCGGGGACTCACACAGACCTGGAGTCCCCTGCGGAGCTGCTCCCGAGGGACGGGCACAGGGCCCGAGACCCCACCTCCGTGCAGCCTGCAGTGCCCAGGGCCGGCCCAGGCGGCTCCAACCTGGGCGAGCAGGCTGAGCCGCGTCCTCTGCTCCGCAAACCCACGCACTGCTTGTTTGCGCCCAGACCTTCTTGCTGCCTGACCTGACGCCCCATAAGGCAGTGCTCAAGAGTGGACGCTGTACCCCAGGTGAACTGGCGGGCGCAGAGCAGGAGTGACTTCACCTCCCGCTGCTGAGCAGAGCTGAGGGGACCGAGCTCGCCACAGCACCTGTCCAAGGGACTTAGCTTCCTGACCCTGCGCTGCTGGCCCTGGTGCCCTGGGCAGGCAGCTGCTAAGCCAGTGACCACACGGACACAGAGGGCCGAGAGCGGTGGCCACCAGCGGGTAAGGGGCCCAGGGCTCCTTCGAGCGCCGTGTGATCACCTCTAAGCCTGCAGGACCTGCGGGCTCTGTGGGGACAGCAGCCTGGGCCGAGTCTCCCCCACAGGACTGCAGAGAGCTTGTGCTTCTGAAGCTCGATGTTCCAAAAGCGCCGTTTAAAGAGAGATGGTCTGAGGACAGTGTCCCGAAGGGCCCCCTGCACGCAGGCTCGCAACCTCAGCGGGGCTGGGCTGTCACACACATCACCAGCACCCCCTGCCCTGGGAGCAGCAGCGGGGATCCCCGAGGCTCCGTGGGCCCCTCCACTGTGGCTGTGGGAACAAGATGGAGCCTGTGCTGACTGTGTGAGCGAACACTTAACTCATTTCATCTCTCAGTGACGTTTACCCACACACTGTAAAACCAGAGGAAGTGGGCCAGTTGGCTTTATCTCCACCTAAATTAAGATAGCAGTTTACATGGAAAATGTAATTTAAATTCTTCCTGGCAGGGGAATCCGTCCCGTGGCCCCTCGCAGCCCACAGGAAGAGCAGGAACAGGCCGGCTGCTGCAGCAGCCGCCCCAGCCCAGGAGAATTCGGTGCAGACAGAGACAAACCATCCCACGGCAGAGGTTAAAAGAAGCCTGTTACTATGACAACAGATAGGGTCAGATAACAAAATGAACAGCCACTTTTGATCTTCAAAAAATTCCTTTTGCTTTGCTCTCTGCCCTGTTATCTGGACTACTCCATCAAACACCTAGCAGATAACACACTGAAAACCCGATCGACCTTCAAGAAAACCCAGACAGGTGGGGAGAGGTTGGGAAGGTTGCCAGGCCGGAGAGGCACTTTCCTCCGTGTGCGTCGTGGACTCGGGGGCCCTGCTCTTCCACGGGTCAGGGTTCAAAGGCGCAGCAGTGTGGGACACGGGTACATAGCAGGAGAAAACTGTCCCTGCAAACTGACATACTGAGAGGTGTTCGGAGTTCGAAGATTCACTGTCAGGACTCAGCGTAGCTGTGCTTCGGATCCGTCAGTGTGGGGGGCTTGGCATGGACTGGCAATGGGCAAAATCACACAGGGGTGCAAGCAGGGAGTCGGTGGTCTGGGGGTTCCTACTCACACTCATAAATCAATTGGTAGAAAAATTACATGTCAATAAAAAACAGAAAGCTTCACAACTTCGTAATACTTTCTCATTCTATTTAATCACAGATAAATCACCACACATGTCCTCCTGATACTTAACCTGGGGCACTGTGCTGCATTTAGGACACTAACCCTTCTGCTTACACTAGCGACTTTCCTCCTAAAGCCAGAGGAAAGTCCTCTCCATCTTAGCTTATGTGAGCTTGCAGTTTTTATTTTGAGCATCAGCAAAGATGATTTGCCACGAAAATGTTAGTCATTTGCTCAAAAATGCGACCAGTGCCCATCAAGGGCCCTGAGCATTGTCCTGCAGGAGGGAAGTGGTGGCCAGCGCGGCCGGTGTGTGGGACAGCATTGTGTCAGGTGAGGCGCCTGCGCTGTGGTTGGGTCAGCAGGCCTGGTGTCCCACAGGCACCCAGTCTGTGTTAGCAAGCGTTGGGGTGGGGACGGGGCGCCAGCGAGGACCCCTCAGTCCCCTCCCACCGCACTGCCCTGCTCCAGTCTAAACTTTTCACTGCTCTATTCTGGCTAGAGGTGACTCATTCATACTTCAGAAAACGAGAAAGATCTGCTGTCAGCCTTGATTCAGAATTTTTTGAAAATCAGGCACGCACACACAGCCCCCCAGTAAATTACTGCCAGAGTGGAACAGCTTTGGTGGGAGATGCAGAGGCTAAGGCAGCAACCAAAGAGGGTGCGAGCTGGCTGGGGGTCCCGGGCACCCGATCAGGACAGACCCGCGGAGACAGTGGGCCTTTGGGGGCTCCTGCTTTAAAAGCGCAGAAAGTGCTAGAATCTGAAAAGCAGCCAGTGTCATTTTTGAAGTGACCCCATCGTCACTCTGTGGCAATGGAAAATCACGGTACCTTACTGCAGATGCTGGGAGGAGACACCAAAGGCCCTTCTTTCTTTATTTCCTCCTCGGGATTCTGGCTCTTAGAATTACGCACTCCCTGTTTTATTTGACAAATAATTTTCTGTGTTTATAGGGTCCAAGGTGATCTTTCAGTACGTGTATGCGGCATAGAATATTAGGTGAGGCTAATTCACAAATCCATCACCTCAATATTTTTCATGTCCTTGAGCTAGAACGTTTAAAGTCCTTCTTTTTCGCACTGTAGGAGGCGTGGTCCACTGCAGTCAGCCTTGGTGCCCGGGACCGTCCTGTGCCGGGACTTCACACCGCGGGAGCAGCCCTGACCACACCGCTCTGCTCCGGCAGCCCGACTTCCGACGCTCCACGGACCAGTGAGACTGAGCAGCGGTGGTCGCCCGGCGCCTGACTCCACCTCACCGCAGCCACCTGGGCCCCCCCGGGCGTCACAGCATCAGGCCCTTCCGCTCTGCGTGGCTGGGTTGCCTCCCATGGCAAGCGCAGGTCCTGCTCGGGCCCGTTAGCCTGGAGCGCTGGGGTCGGCTCCGGGCGCCTGCAGGCCCAGGGCAGCAGTGCCGCTGTCACCGGACACCGCGCGGGTGGTGTCGGAAGCCAGTGCCCGCCTGTGCCGTGGGTCCCGCCCGGACCTTCTGAAGAGCTTCCGTCCTGTGCTGAGTTACAGTCCGGCCCGCTCAGCGCGGTCCCTCGTCTGCATGACTGTCATCACCTGTCTTGCACTTCTGGATAACAGCCGGTGCAGTAAGTGCGAAGCGGTC
>PVJX010043258.1:0-13785 GCA_004027295.1 Dolichotis patagonum
AAGCAATGACTTCCTGAATAGGAATTCCAATAGCTCAGAAAATAATAGCAAAAATTGACAGATGAGATTGCATCAAAATAAAATGAGTGAAGACAGACTTGCATATTGGGAGGAATTTTTGCTAGCTATTCTTCTTACAGAGGATTTACATCTACAATATATAAAGAACACAAAAATTTATCACCAAAAGAACAAGTAATCCAGTCAATAAATGGGCATAGGAGATGAACAGACATTTCTCAAAAAAAGAAGGATTAGTGACCAATAATTATATTTAAAAATGTTCAGTGTCTTTAGCCACCAGGGAAACGTAAATCAGAACTACAGTGAGATCCCACTTCACTCCAATCAGAATGGCTATTATCAAGAATAACGCTGAGACAGGAGGATCACCATGAGTTTAGGGCCAGCCTGGAATACATACTAGACTCTGTCTCAAGAATCCACCTCCCCCTACCCTCACCCTCCAAAAAAGAATACAAAAAAAAAAAAAAAACAATGAATTCTGGCTAGAGTGAAGAGGAAAAGAACATTTATTTATATGCAGTTGGTAAGAATATAAATTAATAGAGCTACTATGGAAATCAGTATGAAGGTTCCACAAAAAACTAAAAATAGAACCACCATATTACCCAGCTAGATAAGTCCTGGGTATATACACAAAGAGTCAAAGTCAGTATACAGTAGAGATACCCATGTTTACTGTGGCACAGCTCACAATCACATTAAAGAATGAGCCTAGGAGCCCATGAGCAGATGAATAGATGAAGAAAATATGATACCTGTGCACAGCAGAGTATTATTCATCCATAAAGAATAAAGTCATGTCATTTTTAGGAAAATGAGTGAATGCGTGAAGTTTAGGAAAATGAGTGAACCCATTCTCTCATGCGTGTAATCTAGGATGGGGGAGGCAACACCAAAGAAGAAAGGAGACAGAAAGAAGGAAGGGGGTGGGTGGGGAGGGGAATTTGAGGGCAGGTATTGGGGGGAGGATCATCAGAGTGTGTTGTATGCGTGTGTGAAAATGTCACGAGACCCACTATGCTGTATAATAACAAAGTAAGCCCATGATCTGTCTTCTGAATCAATCCTGTGTCACACAGGGCAGAGGGGTGCTAGGGGTCCTCCTACCACCATGGGAGACAGATTTCCCCTTAGTTGCTGCCCCATGCCTGCCCTCCTGCCTGCCTTGGGGATGGCACCCCTACCCCACCCCTCTTCCATGTCCTTCAAGGCCAATGCAAGGCCCATGAGGCCCTGGCACCTCAGTTCCCTCACTGGTGAGCTGGGGTACTAGTGTCAGCTCATACATTAGAGGGGCCATTTGAGGACCTTGTGCCTACATAAAACTGCAAATAGCCTCAGCCACTCCTGTGCCAGGAATGGTCACCATGACCCCTTCCCTGCTGCTGCAGCTGGGATATGGACAATGTCTACCAAAGATTAGGTCTTCAGGCTCCTTCTGGGAGGTACTGTGGACCTTTTAAGGGATGCAGCCAGATAGGGACATCCTTAGTCACTGTCTTTTCTCCAAAATATGTTTTTGGCTCCTACATCAAGAATCAGATGGCTATAGCTGTGTGGGGTTTTATTTCTGTGTCCTCTATTCTGTTACACTGGTCTGCATGTCTATTTTTATGTGAATACCATACTGTTTTTGTTACAGTGGCTTTGTAGTATGTTTTGAAATCAGGTATTGTGATCACCACCCCCTACCTGGTTCTTCTTGCTCAGGATGACTTTAGTTATGCTTGATCTTTTGTGCTTGCATGTGACTGTTAGGACCATTTCATATAGTTCTGTGTAGAATCTCATTAGCAGTTTGATAGCAGTTGTGTTGAATCTACTGAAAGGTGGCTTTTAGTAGATGTATGCTTTAACTCTCCAACCCATGGTCATGGGAGGTCTTTCCATCTTTCTAGTGTCTTCTTCAATTTCTTTCTTCAGTGTTTCATAATTTTCACTGTAGAGGTCTTTCACCTCCTTGATTATGCTCATTCTAATATATTTTTTAAAACTTGTATACATGAGATTGTGTTCCTGATTCCTTGCTCAGCAAGTTCATTCTTGGAGCATAGGAAAGCTGTTGATTTTTAAATGTTGATTTTGTATGCTGCTACTTTTTAAAATTTGTTTTTCAGTTCTCAGAGGCTTTTGGTGGGTTCTTTACGGATTTCTAGGTATCAAATCATATCATGTGCAAACTGCAATATCTTGACTTCCACCTTTCCTGTCTGTATCCCCCTGTATTTCTTTCTCTGGCTCGATTTTCCAGGAGTCTACTGAGTAAGAGTGGTGAGAGTGGAAACCCTGACTCACTCCTGGTCTGGAGGAGACACACGGGCTGGGTCTGCATGTTTGATCTGGAGTTCCAGGTTCTGAGCTTTTGAGCCCAAACACTAGCGCCTCCTAGGGGGACCGGCTCAGAGGCTGTGGGTCACTCTCCACACATTTTCTTCAAAGGAGAGATATGTTTGCTCTGCCCTCCCCGGGCACCAAAGAAGCAGGTGTGTTTGTGCAGGTCTTGAAGGTATCTTTATAAAGCAAATAGGCTTGATAAAATCTTTTCTTTTCTCTCCTCTTCATTCTCCTGTTACTCATATTGATCCAGGTCTTTCCAAGGCACAGGGTAGCCTGGCTGTGTTTGTACATTTCTGCAAATAGATCATTGTGGAAGCCTATTGTACAGAAACGGCCTCCACTGCAATGAATGAACCATAACCAGGGGCTGGGGGGTGGCAGCTAGTTCCTCTCCTTTGAGATCTCGGTGTGTAGAAGATTTTCGCTGAAGCACTTTTCCACAACTGGCTTTTGCCACTTATTAGGAACACAGCACCATCATGGGGTAACGTCCCAGGGAGGAAAGTAGTCCCCTCCTCCTTGGCTTTTTGTGGGAAATTCCAGCTTGCCTTGTGTTGGGCAAGCTCCTTTTCAGCCTCAGATATAGCTCTTGGTATATTACGAGAAGGACTCGCCTATAAATGAAAGTGTTGAGACATTGATTGGTGCTAAAATTCAGCCTGTGTGTTGCTGAGGTCTTTGGGGCATCCAGAAAGTAGCACACTTTCCCCTGTAAGTCCTGAACTACGTGGGACGTGAAATAAAGAAAGACAGCCAAGAGCACTTCCATCGCCAGCAGTGTCGGTTGGAGGATGTGCCTCGCTTTCACGAGCAAACTCCCTCATGCAGACCCAGGAAGGGTTGAGTCACCTGCCATGAGATGGGACACCAAGTGTGGCCAGCAAACGTCAGGAGCAAGAAAGGTCTTCCTGAGCCCTCATTTCAGCCCAGCAGGCAGCCACCCATGGGGGCCCCGTGCAGAGACAGTGCAGGAACGGCACAAGCAGCTACAGGCTGCTGCAGGCACTGGCAGGGGAGGGTGCCCTACGTCCCGCCTCCACACAGGTGCCCGTGTCTCAGGATGTGTGCAGCCTTCCTCGGTCGGCCCGCTCCATCCTTCACCAGAGCCATGGGCCACAGCACCCAGGCTGCAGTGCAGAGCCACCAGCAGGCCCCCAATGGCTCCTCAGGGCTGCTCTTGGGTGGTGGCCTCTGTGTTTGGGGTTAGCTTTCCTCCTTCCCGCAGCCCTGCCTCGCCTGCTCGCTTGCCAGGACCCGCCTGTGGAGGAAGGGGAAACTGGCAAGACTTAGTTCAAGCACTGCTACAGGAGGTGGGACTATGGGTCACTGAGGGTTTGTGAGAATGGGCTTGTGCTGCTGTGGTGCCCCCTGCACCACTAGGACTGCGGAGGGTAGAGGGCAGGAGATCCAAGCCCCGAGGATCACTGTCTCTTCATGCCTTATTGGCTATTAGTTCCTATACCAGTTAGCTTTTGCTGTGTAACAAATAACTCCAAAATTAATGGCTGAAAATACCAAACATTGACTATAACTCACAGTTCTGTGGGTTGAGTGATCAGTTCCAGTGTAAGCTAGCTTGTTTGGGACTGGTGGTCTAGGATGCCCTCTCTCTATGTCTGGGACCTTAGATGGAAGGCTAGGATGGTTGGAGCCTCCCTCTGCACACAGTGTCTCATCTTCCAGGAGGCCAGCGGGGACTTGTTTCAAGGTGGCTAAAGGATTCCCAGGAACAGGAGGTGAGCCCAGCACCCACACCCTTCAGATCTCTGCTGGTGTCACATTTCCTAATTCCCACTGGCCACAGCAACAAGCTGCTAGTGTGTATTCCACTGTTATTTAACTGGAGCGGTGGACAGAAAGAGCAATGAACAAGAGCACAAAGAAGAATGAACAAGGGAAGAGTCAGCAATGAACACGTGAGCATGCCAAGCCTGAAGCCAAGCTCTAGAGTAACCTGGGGTCCATTAGATGGCCCAATGGGCTGACCACTGGGCAAGACAGCTGAGCTTTCTAGACACCCGGGCTTCGGCTGAGCAATGCAATAACAACCATCTGGTTTGGTTCATTAGGCTGAAGCCAATATGGGAGAACGAAGGAGGACAAGCTTTGGAGAGTGACCAGGCAGAAAGGGCACAGAGGAAGAAGTGCCCTGTGCCCTCACCTTTCCCAGATAACAAATAGCTTCAGTCCTAATGCTTACACTGCACACTCTCTCTCCCTTTAGAGCCTTGCTGTCCTCTGCATGCCTAAGGAGGCCCCTCCTGTGTGCCCTTCGCCTCACCTCCCAGGTGGACCTCACACATCGCCCTCCTCTTTCTCTTGTCTCTGATCTTACCTCCGTGCTAGCCCTTCCGCCATATGCATTTTTCCCCCCCTGGGCCCTTACACCCTTGTTTTCCTCTGGATGTTTTTCTGTTCCCCAGTGCCAGCCTCAGCCTGGGCTTTCTTCTAAATTTGAACACCCAGAGGCACTCATGGTGACCCATGACAATGAGGCCTCAGAGAGCAGGTCATTCGAGCTGGAGAGACGTCAGCGAAAGCCTCTTCACATTTGATTGGCTTTTTGTTCAGAGAATGGTGACTCTGTGAGCTGGGCCCCAGAGACACTGGCGCCTTTTCAGCGTGGACAGAGCTGCACTGAAAGGGCAGCGTTGATGGCTGAAACTAGGTGTGCCCCAGCCTGGGGCCGGGGCCATGCGGGGGCACACTGGGCGGCAGCCAGGAGTCCAGCAGCCCCAGAAAGGATGAGCCACTGGAGGGCCGGCTGTGAGCCAGGTGGAGCTCATTGGTGCTGAGAGCGAGCCGCGCACACGCAGCCCAGCCGGGCAAAAGTCAGCAGCCAGCGACACCTGTGTCAGAGGTGGAGTAAGATGTTGAGGAGGAGTCCCCACCGCACACTCGGAGGGCGTACCGTGACACATCCCCATGGTGAGTGGCAGCTCCGTTTCACTTCCTTTTGAGTTTCCGGTTTCCATCAACCATGGAAGGTCAAAATAATCAGAGCAAAGTGGGGGAGGCAAAGCAGTACAGGAAAAAAAGAAAGACAGAAGACAGGAAAGGCCGAGACACTTCTGTGTGTCTTAGTGAGTGGATTGGGTCAACAATCAGCTCACCGGTTGGTTTGGCCTAGCTCTACACAGCGTATGTACCTGGTTACTTGTCTCTCGTTGCTGAGGCAAAATTCCTGATGCCCAAAATGAAGGAAGGAAAGGGTTATTAAGCTTACAGTCTGTGGATGTTTCCGTCCATAATCAGCTGCCTCCAAGGTAGGGTGGCACAGCACTGGGGCAACACTTCAAGGCAGCAGCCAGCAAAAGCAACCAGCAAAAATGGGAGAAAGAGCAAGCCTCTTTTCCTCCCTTATATTGTACACAGGCCTCCCTCCCAGCCCTGCCACCTCTCCAAACCCAGGGCAGGTGTAGCAATCTCTGTGCCCTCCTCTTGCACAGAGTGAGGATGTTTACCAAGTAAGGACCCTGGCTCCCTACTGATTCTCTCAGTTAAACTTCTAATAGTCCCAAGTTGACACAATGTATCAACCATAACATTTACCTATGGTTTCATCTGTTCCCTTTTGCTAATGTGTAAATTAGGCTCCACTTGAGCTTGGATCCTGGGAACAAAGTAGCCAGATTCAAACCCCAGCTGTGCCTCTTGCCAGATCTAGATCACTTGATGTCCCTTTGCCTCCGTTGTTTTTTGTTTTGTTTTGTTTTTTGTAAAATGAGGTTAGCAACTGTTCTTACCTTCTAGGAGATACAGAGGTAAAAATCTGTCAGTATATATAACTTGCATAAAATAGCACCTGGCATGTGTAAGGGCTCAGTGCATGTTGTCTGTTATTACTGGCTAATACTGTGGCTTTGCTAAGTGGGAGGGTAAGTCGGAGAATTTAGGGAGAAGCCAGGGGACTCTGAGGAATGGCAGGTGAGACAACGACTGGGTAGCAGGCATGAATAGCCCAGATTCAGTGCAAAAGTGGAAACTGAAATTCAATAAAAGTAACACGTGATAAGTGGGATTCTATAGCAAGATAAGACAGTCGTGAGGTTTTACCCAGTTTTGTTCTCAGGGAGAGATAAGGACATCCATTGTTCAGTTTTTTTTTTTTTTTGAGTGGCTTTATTTCTTAAAACTGTCTCCACTGGTAACCAGAGGTCATGCGGGTGGGGTGCAGATAGGGGCAGGAAGGAAGGGAGGCATCGGAAACTGGGTCAGTGGCTTCATAGACTGTCCTCGCCTGGGTCCTTGGAAACTTACCTGGAATGCAGAATCGTTTCATCAAAACCTGTCATTTTGGCTAAGAAAAAAAGATGGTTTCCTTGTGTTGGGAAAGTGCTGTGCCCTGCCCTAGACAGTATATTCTGTTGTACTTTCATTCAGAGCAGCTTCAGAGGACAGAATTCCAAGAATGTCAAATAAGGCTGCACCGTGAACCCCACACTGTAACACGGGTGTATTGCAGAACGCATCGTACAGAAAGGAAGGACAAGTGGACCTGGGAGCAGTTCACTCATTTAATACTGCTTCCTTAACACGCTTCCTCCCTTACTTTGAAAATGTTTATTTAAGTCTAATCATAAATGACACGCACAGCTAACAGGCATGCAGTTCAACATGTTTTGAGAATAGTATATGTTTATTATTATTATTATTATTATTATATTGTTATTATTTTGGTACTGGGGATCAAATACTTGCCAGGCAGCTGCTGTCCTGCTGAGCTATCTCCCCAGCCCTATGTTGTATAATTCTAAGACTCTATCAATAATTTATGCTGAGGATTTAGCTCAGCGGCGTAAGCGCCTGCCTTGCAAGCACACAGTTGTGAGTTCGATCCCCGGTACCGATTAAAAAAAAAAGAATTCTTGCCAATAATTTCTGATGGCACTGGAAACTTCCCACCACCTCCTGGTAGTCAACCCTGTCTCCTCATCGCTTCTGATTTCTGTATCTAAATTGCTTTTGCCTTTATTTGGGTTTTCTCTGGACAGGATGAGACTGTGTAGCTCCTCTGGGCCTTATCCGTTTCAGCTCAGCGTGTTGTACTGGAGATTTTTCTGCCAGTGGTGTTTCAGTGGGCCTTTCTGTTTCATTGCAGAGTGTGCTATTGTGTGAGTGTGAGGCATCCAGTTCGAGAAATATGTATTACAGTTTCCTTTCCGTGAGTTACTTCGGCATTTTTGTGGAAAATCAGTTGACTGTCTATGTAATGGTCTATTTTGCAACTCTGTTTTACCCAGTTGATTTATATGTCTGTCTTTATGCCAATACCTTGCTGTCTCAGCTTCTGTAGCCTGTGTCTAGTCTGTGCGTCTGTCTAGAAATCATACAGTGTAAGTCCTCTGAATTTGTTTCATTTTCAAGATCACTTTAGATTTTAAAATACATACTGCCCAACATCCCTTACATTTCCATGTAAATTTTAGCATCAGATCATTTATTTCTCCAAAATGCATCTGCTGAAATGTTGTATATAATTGTGCAGAGTCAATGCATATGTTTAAGGAAAATAGAGAACTTTACAATATTGAGGCTTCTAATTGATGAACATGGTATATCCTGCCCCTTTCATTTTTCTCAGAAATGCTTTGTAGTTTTTGTGTAGAGATCTTATATATCTGTCATTAACTTTATTCCTAGGACATTTGTTTGAAGTTTTGATGCTGTCATCAATGATACAGTATTTTAAATTTTCATTTTCAAGTGTTTGTCACAGACATACAGAAATACAACTGATTCTTACACTGTGACTTTGCATTTATGACCCTGGTAAATATCGTGTAATTCTACTGATATTTTTGTAGATCTACAGGGTTTTCTTAGCACAAAACAAATAACTTAAGGCTAATTGCATAGTAAATAAATTAAGAACCTAAAATGTTCATGTTTTTACCATGTATTAATAACTTGCTTCCAAAGATTTTACTGCTGGTGGCTGTGGTGATGATAGTTTCGATGGGAATGATTTATAGAGAGGAAAGAGCTCGTGAAACAAATCTTTCATGTCCATTGCAAAATCTCAAAACCATGTGGCTAACCTTCTCCATCACACTCAGACTTGAAAACTCCCTAGACCCAGTAACATTTCATAATCCGCGGCTTTGCCTATATACTTTTCAGAGTGCAGTAACTCCAGCCTTGATACCCAGTACTGTGTGTTTTCTCTGGTTCTTACAGTGCGTTTCTCTACATATGTACTTAGTAGACACTGACTTAAAATACCACCTAATAAATAATAACAAATCCCTTCCACTTCTCATTTGGTAAGTGGCATCCACAGTTTCCCGTAGAACAGGAAGGAGCAGGATTGGAAAGTTTACTATTTAAGAACATCTGCCGTGGCCCTGAAGCAAGGCAAGCAGGTCGCTGTAGCTGCTGGTTTCAAACAGGAGCCTAAAGAGAATCCTTTCTGTGGTCTGTTGGCCATTTCAGAACTTTGGAAATGGAATGTCAGTTCATCATAAAGAAATAGCAGGTGAGTATGACGAGCTTTGGGGGGCCTGCTGGGGAGAGACCCTGGCGCCTCGGGACCTGCACCATGCTGTTGTCTTGGGGTGCTAGGAGAACAAGGAACTCCTCCCCTCTCTGGGAGGTGACTGTGATCCTGCCTGCGTGTGGGCTGAGAATCAGACATCTCATGTCATCCTGTCCCCCGTCCTGTGTCCCCCCTCCCCCTGCTTAGCAAGTGGGAGCCGGTGAACTACACATCTTGTGAAAAGATTGGCTATGTTATTTAGTACGAGCTCCCCATATGCAAAAATAAGGACAACCATTTGGAAGAAAACAAGAGGCAATAAGACAGATAGTGAAGATCTCTGGCTGTCCAGCTTTGAAATTTATGCTTTCTTATGTCCTGTTTTGTTCTGTTTTGTTGTGTTTAATTTTACTCCCTTTTAAAATAAAAAGAACATCTTCCATACACCCACAGCTCAGCTGAGCAATTTGCATACCTCACCATACTCATGAAATGAAATTAGAGTCATCCTTAGACCCATGTCACAGATGATGAAACTGAGGCTTATTTAAGTCGTTCACCAGCTCACCAAGTTCATCAGTCACAGAGAAAGGTCTGAACAAAAGTTCCAGCACTCTGCAGTGCGGCTCGAGTGGTGTCTTCCACCGGTTTAAAAATAAACATGATTTCCTACACACGGTGTCCATAGAAAAGAAACA
Organism: Dolichotis patagonum; assembly: GCA_004027295.1. Classification (NCBI taxonomy): domain Eukaryota; kingdom Metazoa; phylum Chordata; class Mammalia; order Rodentia; family Caviidae; genus Dolichotis; species Dolichotis patagonum. Next base: position 9,541 of record PVJX010043258.1, read on the forward strand.
GCCAGGTTTGAGAAGCCTTAGGAGGATAAGAAATGATGCCAGCATTCACCTCTTACTGTGTGATAGGTTGCAGGCTGCTGATAAATCTCCAGGCTCAGGTGACAAGGTATAGTAGGTGCCAACAAGATCAAGTCCTATCTTTACTCCTCGGTCATCATGGAGACCTGTGGGGGCGTGGTGTCCACAGCCAGAGAAACAACACCACCCTCAGACTCTGTGGACAGGTGGTCACCCACACCGCTGTGGGCCATGGGCTGTGTTGCCCAGGTCAGAAGGGGCTGCACAGGGCCCCTCGGCTACTCCCTGCTGACTAGGGAGCACAGGCCAGGCCCCTGCACTGACTGAGGTTACCCAGGGGCTGGGATTACACAGTGACCCCCAAACCGAAGCAGACAAATCCACCCACAGGCAGTAAAGCCTGGGGTAACAAGCCCAGAGCGCACCAGCCTCAGGATGGCAACCGGTTCCCCTGTCCACGGCAGATTATGGAGTCACAAACAGTGCGTCTGTAAAAGGAAACCCGGTATGTCCAGGGCAGGCTGGAGTTGGCCCCGCCATGCCTAGATCTTATTTCACGCAAGAAGGAAGAGCAGGCTTGCGATGGTTCTGCTGGAATCTATCCTTTGCAGGTCCTTCCCTTTGTGGTCCTCCACAGCCACCTTTTTTTTGTTTGTTTTTTAAATAATTTAAATTTTTCTATATGGTGACATGTACCCTTAATGTCTTAGAATTGCAGAGTGAGCAGGGTTTTTTTTTTTTTTTTAAATAATCTCTGATGACATTCCAAGAAAATGTCACTCAGCAGTACCAGTGCTGTCCTGGAGTTTCCAGCTCGGAGAGCCAGCCCTGGCAAGGCCTGCCTCTGTCAGTCAGGGCTCCCAGGAGTGGTATGCACTTCGGTTCCAAAGGGCTTGGCCCTCTGAGAATCCCCTCTTCTCTGTTTGTGGGTGAGTTTGAAGTTCATTCCTTCGCAGGCGTCTCCCCCTTCAGCCTGCTGGAAACCTTCCAACTCTAAGATGTGTTTCTGGGCTCCATGAACCTGGGCTTGAGGGCGAGGAGGAATACGACTGGTGCTAAACTTTGAAGCTCATGGTTTTGTGTTTGTTTGTTTTTTAGTGTCACTCTGAACACAGTGGCCATGTCATGGGCAAATAAAACAATAGCAAAACAATTTATCAATCATTGCTTTACATAGTGCAAGCTCTGCATTGCTAAACGCTTAAGGGGAGTATTGAAACCACCTTAAGCCAAGCATGGTGGTTCAGACCTGTCATCTCAGCTAATACTGCAGCTGAGGCAGGAGGACCCCTGGAATCTAGGATTTTCAAATCAGCCTGGGCAACACAGTGACACTCTCTTCTCAAAAGAAAAATGAAGCCAGGCATAGCAGCACATTTCTGTAATCCTAGCACTTGGGAGCTGAGGCAGGGGATCACTGCAATTTCAGGACCAGCCTGGGCTGCAAAGTGAGCCCAAGGTCAGCCTGGACTGCATAGCAAGACCCCATCTCAAAAGAAAAAAAAAGCTACTCTTACTGTGATCCTTTACGGAATTCTAGCCACACGTGACATAACCACAGCAGAAAGAGCATATTCTATTCTCCGTGTGTTTCTATTCTCTGCATGGCTCTTTTCCAACTTGAATTATTTCTACACTGGACCAGTAATATCACTGTTTTCACAAAACTTTCAAGAATATGTGACTTTCCGTCCAGGACGATTATTTGGTTTAAAAACGTATTCCCTAAGGCTTTTGTTGTAAAAATGTTTGTTTTCTGGTATCCCTGTCTTTTTGCTCTATATTGTTAAAAATTAAGCACACAGAAGACAGCATAGTGTGTGGTAACATCCACGCACCTGGGGTCCAGATTTAATGATGGCTGTGTTTTGCTGAATTTGTGCCAATCTGTTTTTGTTGCAATTCGAAATAAATTACAGACAGCAATCACACAGTTACCAGCACTCTGTGACTGTAGGTGCTAAGATGCTTTGCTAGAAATGAGAATTTATCTGCTCCACAGCCATGCAGGGCAGCTTCGGGCGTCATGCTCGCCTGCTGTTTGTGGGGAGTTAGATCTTGAGGCCTGATTAAATTCAGGTTAAGCTGTTTTCCAGGAAACCCTCACTGCTGATGCTGGGCACTTCATATTCTATCCTATAATCCCAGCACTTGGGAAGCTGAGGCAGGAGGATTGCTACAAGTTCAAGGCCAGCCCTGGGATACATAATGAGTTCAAGGCCAGCCTGCACTGCATAGCGAGATCCTATCTCAAAAACAAACAACAAACAAACAAACAAACAAAAAACAGAAAAAATGTTATCACCAAGTAACACCAGTATCACATTACTGGCCAGGCTACATCAGTTCCAGAATCTGAAGCCCTGGCAGGTACCCATTGTCTTTCCACTCTCGTGCCCAGCAAGGCATTTATGGAGCAGGACCCTGGCTCTGTGAGTCTGGGCTTCCCACCACCTCTTTCCTGGGCATCCATTCGCAGGCCTTTAGCAAATCAGTTAGTTCATTCAAGGGACTGAATGTGGCTTTTTCAGTGGCTTTTTCAGTGGCTTTTTCAGTGGCTTTTTCAGTGGACTTTATCTGACACTTATTAACTCTTGGCGACATTCCTGCATGCTGGAGAGTCCCTGCAAAATAAGTCCCTTACATAACCCTGATGGACAGCCTCAATTTTCCTTTTATTTTTTTTAAAGGGAGAAAAGTTTATTTTGACCCACATTTTATTTTATCTTTTTGTAATCTTTATTTTAAAGGAATAAAACTAAGCAAAAATAAAACAGAATAAAGCCAAGCAAAACAAAACAGTGTGACACAGAATTTCAAAACCAGATAATAGGAAATCAACAGTGACTACCATAATCCTTTTGTTGTCTTTAAAATAGCTGCCCACACCTTCAGATATAGTAAAATCAAACAAAATACAACAGAATAGAACCAATAAAAACAAAACAACACAATACAGAACTTCAAAACAAGATAATAGTAAATCCAAATGACTACCATAATATATCTCGTTATCTTTGAAATAGCTGCCCAATGCCTTCAGATACAATAAAATCAAACAAGATAAAACAGAATAAAACCCAACCAAACAAAACAATGAGACTGATACAGGATTTTGAAACAAGATAATAGGGAATTAATAGTGGCCACCCCCCTCAGCAGGAGACCCCCCATAGATGCTACAGTGCCTACTGTTATCCCCTGACTAGATGATCAGACCACCAGCTTTAGGACCGCAGAGTCAGTGAAACACTAAACACTGCAAGGGTTAAGCTATATTTCAGCTCATTAGCCATCATCACAGCTGTGTTTCTCCAGCTCCACTGGTCACTTACGGTGGAGGGCAGGGCAGCGGGGATTGTTTTGTCTCCCTGCCCACACAATGGAAGGGGCTGGCATCTGGCTCCCCTCCCCTTGGCCCATGCATGGTGCCAACTCCTCCTTTTGTTTAACAATTATTACAATAAGAAATTAGCCTAATAGCTGCAAGGTTTGAAGCAAAGTAATTCACCATCCTTATATTGTAAATGTTCTCTTATTTATAATTTACTGGTAGACAGGGCTTTATCACTTCAGGCTCAAAGGAAGAAAATGTTTTGTGTATTAATAATAGACAGATGTGGTGGTGCGTGCCTGTAATCCTAGCACTCAGGAGGCTGAGACAGGAGGGTCACTGTGAGCTGGAGGCCAGCCTGAACTGTACAGCAAGACCCTGTCTCAAACATAAAACAAAAAGCAGAGCCAAGGAGATATTTGTGGGATCAGAGAAAGCAGACAGGGAGGCACTGAACAGAAGCTACAACTGGGTCTGTGAAACATCAGAATGCAGTGAATTCAACAGAACTGCTGCACTCAGCCACAAGGATAGGGAAAGTCTGAGCTGATGATTAAGTTATTGATCGATGGATTCCAATGACAGAGCTATAACAATGGCCTGAACAGCAGGAGCATTTTTCTATAACCTCATCTGAAATTTTTCAGACATAGGATGTTTTCAAGAGGAAAGCAGCATAGGACGATGGCTTTCCCCTCACTCTGTCTTATGTTTGGATTTTATAACATTCTGCAGTGTCATCACCAAAAACACCCAAGGGACCACTGTGTCCCAGCCCTCCCTGCCCACACACCCCATGCTAGAGCCCCTAGGAAGCCCAAAGGGAGCCCCAGAGCAAGGTCCCACCATGCAAGACTTGCACTGGCTAGTGGGGAGGGGCCTGGGACTCTATT
>PVJX010043259.1:0-13758 GCA_004027295.1 Dolichotis patagonum
TTTCTCTGTATGACAAGACACTTGGCATTGAAATAACCCTTTTCCCAAGTATACATACTTAAATCTTAGTTATGTTCTAACAGCTGTGAGATGCTAAGAAAGTCATGCTACCTTCTAGTGAGAACCTCCCCTTTCTTGTATAAGAAACAGGAAGAACATCAATGATAGAGTTATTCAAAAGTTCAAATGAGACATAATTTGCAAAACACCTACCATCTAGCACATGAAATGTAGTGAGTGCCCAAAATTACTACTTACTGTCACTTCTGTGCAGTTTACACACATGTGTATTATTAAGTAAGTTAGGTCACTATACAATATGACTACTACCTTCAGGCACTGATGGAGTTGGAAACAGCTCATTGTGGTTTCCATATGCTTTGTTTTCTTCTTCTAAGAGATCTATTTTTGGTTGTGTAATACCCACAGAGATCCACAAGTTCCTTTGATTAAAGATTGTTGGCTTTCAACTAATCTATATTTGATTCAGTTTATTTTGGACTTATACTTGAGTATTGAAATATATTATTATTCTAGTTTGTTTTAGTTTTGGGGGCAAATGATTCTTGTCTATATTTTCAAGGGTTTGTTTCTAACATACTACTGAGAAGGCACATTACTACAAGCCATTCGTTTATGATTGTTTGTTTGTTTAAATTTCCACCCTTCTATTAAAATCAAAGAACAAAATATTCAGAGAATGTGGTTTTGATATATGAGCAAGAAAACGTGCTGACCTTAAGATGGTAGGACAGGCTGTGTGAGTTTACATCAAATACATATAAGAGTCGGGATGACAGCAGTGGTATTTGGATGATAAGGCGATCAAAGAGACAGAAATGAACTTCTGCTGTCCTCCAAGGAGGAGAAATTCAAAATGGATGAAAAGTGTGAGGCATCCTTCAGCAGGAGCTGCAAGCCTAGCAAATAAAAAATACATGGAAAAGGCTCTGCTAATTAAGATAAACCAGTCCCTAGATTCTACTGGAATTGTAACCTGTAACATTTTCACCCGTAACACTGGGGATTCTAGAAGGAAGTAGTGGGTGTTAGCTAGTCATGGCCTTTACACTCTCCTTCAGTATATAAATGGGTCAAAGAGAATCCAGAAAGCAGAAGGCCTGAGGTTTGCTCTTAATTCTACCTCTCATCAGTGGTGGGACAAAGGCTAATTCTTTGTCCACTGTGGCCTGTGTTGCTCTATCTGTAAAATGGCAAATTTGAATTAGATAGCCTTTGGAGGGCTCCAAATTTATTACCATTCTGTGGTGATATGTTTTCAGAAAATAAAGACACAGAGATGAAAAGTAGGTGTTTGTCATTATTGTTTCCATTTTATTTTTAATTACTACATGCTTGCACTGCATAATGATCACATTCCTTGTGGGGAGCTAGTATGTGTACATAACACATCTTCATTCTTTTTTCATCCTCTTTCCTTCCTGTCCCTCCCAACCAAGGAAAATGGATGCACTTTGAGACCATAATGGTAAGTGAACTAAATCAGACACACATGCTTAAATATCACTTGGTTTCTTTCATATGAGAAATCCAAATATAAAGAAAAAATGTTTTTAAAGTTACCTGTTTTCATATCCTCCTCTCAAAGTAAAGTTCAGTTTCTTTCTCTATAAGAACCTTCAGCAAACATTGCTTATGTAGAACTCAATAAATAATTAAATGTAAATGCTTCCTACCACCATTTTGATTTCTGTATAAATTAGGACTTTGGTACACTATCTTAGGCATGTGTAGTTTTGATTTCTGTAGATCTACCAACATGAAGTTTAGGTCCTTGAGTTTGGAAATGTATTTGAAAGACTTATCCATGGTCAAAGCGAAGCTGCCCCCTGTTTTGCAAGATTTTTCTTGGGCATAGTAGTGCTGCACAACGACAGAACCAGGTGTTGGCTGCCATTGTGTCACACAGGTGCTGCTGGCCCTCCCACTGACTTCAGCACTTCTCTAAATAGCTAGGCAAATGTTCCAGTGTGAAAGTTCCCATCAAACCCTGATCTCTTTAGTGGAGCTGTGTTTTCAAACTCACTCAAGACAACAGGGGTTGCTGAGCTCAGTGTGAACAAGCAAATTCCAAGTAAACAGTCTCCTTCCCCAACCTTCAGCTCCCTTTCTAGCTCCTGGTCTTGCTCTCTGCTTGGGAACTGCTCATTCATTTGACTTGGAGGACCCCCTTCTGAGCCAAAACATTTTGTTTTAGTCAGATAGGTTCAGGAGTTGTCAGAGCCTGCATTAAGCACACTGCATGCCATTGCTAAGATATTATTTGAAGTTGCTAACTAGCTCTTTGGTTAGTTTGATATATATATATATATATATATATATATATATATATATAGAGAGAGAGAGAGAGAGAGAGAGAGAGAGAGAGAGAGAGAAAACGTCGTTTCTTTCCTAATTCTCCCTCTAGGTCAACCCAGAACTATGCACTTCTTTTGCAATGACAGAAGTAACAACGGACAGTTGTAGCTGTACCTAGGCAAAGAAGCCCTTATCTGATCTTGGTCCTGGTTGTCCAGTTTTTTCCTAACATCTGAATCCTGAAATTCCATCATTTATCCAGGGAGATCACACAGCCTGGGACAAGATTAATGCTTATTTCAAGTGTTCAGTTCATTTTATACTTACATTGAGCCCTTCAGACAGCAGCTCTTGGGCTAGTTCCTCTGCTACAAGAAGAGGTCATGTAGTGTAGTGGAGAATGTCAAGTCTTGAGTCAGACAGACTAGAGTTTACAACTTGGTCACCCTTTCTTTACCTCTTGTATATCCTAGGATAAGTAAATGACCTTCTCTCCACCTAATTTTTCTCATCTTTAAAATGCAGGGAATCTCAAAGAAATACTAGCAAGATTTAATACAGAACACTTGTGACAATGCTTAGCATATAATGTGGACCCACATAAGAGGGCTGATTTTAATAATGGTCAGCTGAGAATGAAAAGTTCCCAGCACTGAGACACAGTGACTAGCTTACGAATATGTCCTCTTTTCTTTGATGCAAATGCAAGAAATCTTTTGCTTCCTGGGCTGCAATCTCTTGATCTATAAAATAATGATGATGGTAATAACAGTAATATCTTAGGGTATTCTGACAATTCATAGAGATATTGAGTGTACAGTATCTGATCCAGCAGAGTTAATATTATTGAATTGAGCTTACAGATTCCAAAAATTTAGCGAAAAGATAAAACCAAATCCCAGAGTCTTGGTGTACTTCACCCTTGCACTGAATGGTGGCAGTATATAACTACCAAAATGACTACAGAATTAAGGCAGATTTCCTGCAAGGGGGAGGGCACTTTTTCAGGTTAAATTAAGCCAGAAATTGTTAAAAAATAATTACTCATGTCCCTCTGCCTCTTCAATTTGTTCAGAGTTGAGCACATTTTCAGAAGAATTGTGGCTGGCTTTGAGCATCCCCCTGGCAATCCAGGGCTTCACACAGAAAGTCACCCCTATGGTGGCCACAAGGACACTTAGTCTGCTGTCTCATCAGTCCTGTTAATGGTGATGACAGGAAACACCTCTTGAGGATTTGCATTAGAGAACCAACTTCGACTCCTAGAGGCTGTGCTGTGAGGTTGCAAACATCAATAGAGCCCCTACTGTGGGTAAGCTTTGGTGCCTGGCCCTGAGTATGCACTCAAATATTTGTTGATGGATTGATTGAGTAGAGGGGTTACCAAGGTTAGCAAAACATTCTCTACCTTAGAGGTACTGACATGCAGTTGAAAGGAATGATTCATCTCAACTAATGTGCACCCAGATAAACTGTAACAGAGGCTATGTAAAAAGTAAAGCATGTCATAAGTGGTATCTAAAAAAAATCTCATATAGGCTAAGAATACAATAGTGGTTACTAGAGCCAGGAGAGTGTAGTGAGTAAGGAGAGATGAAGAAAGGTGGGTTCAAGATGGAAGCAAGAAATTCTTGTGTGTTATTGCACAGTTCTGCATCTATAGTTAGAAAAAAATTTCAAGTAGCTAGGTGAAAAGATTCTGAATATTTTCACCACAGAAAAATGATGCATATTTGAGGAGAAAGATATGCTTACCTTGATTTGAACAATACACAATGTATGCATGTGTTGATACATAACATGATATCCCATAAATGTACACCAGTCCAATGTGCCAATTTAAAAATTTTAAGAAGCTACATGGTCCAATTTGGAATAATTTCAATGGGAGGCATACAGAAAGGCAACTGACAGACGAAAGCCCTTCAGAAATGTATCTTCCAGGCTAATTGGCATTTCAGCAGTCAAAGAAAGGGGCATTTAAGTCACAGACATCAGAGAAAGCACAAAGAAGCAAATAGAGATGAGGTCTGTATTTGCAAGTGATATATGTGGTGTGTGTGTGTGTGTGTGTATTCTTTTCTCCACACATGTCTGTGCTGAGGTCAGAGTATGAAAACCCGTGATACCATGCAAATGAGTTAAATGTTTGTTGCTCTGGTTATGGGGCTACAGGAAAGATTTTGAGAAAGGAGATGATAGGAATTATCTAGGTATTTCAGGTGTGCTTATGAAAGATACGTTTATGAAGACAACAGGTTTCCCACCATCACTAAGGCTGCTAAGGTCAGCAGAAACAAAGAGGAAGCACTGAGACTTTGTTTAGATGAAGAAACAACTCATACGAACAACTATGAGGAGAAAGTAATTGACAGGTACTAGAAGTTGGGATCCCAGGTTGGTGACCATTGTCCTTGTTTATTTTTATTTTGTTTTATTTGACACTAGCTGTCACCGTTGGGATCAGTACTTGCCGCAGCAGAAGTCACTGCCAGCAGGTGTCTGCTAAATGCAGGGATTCCAGCTTCTTTGGGTTGTGTTTAAGAGAAGGGATTGCTTTCTAGAGTGCACCAGAGAGAATGCATTGCAAATGAGGAAAATGACACTGTGATCTGTATAATATGCAGTTTCTACCAAGTGCTTAGGTTTTGACATTTAGAAAATAGTTCTAGAGGTAAATAAGTTTAAAAAGTGACCACTGACAAAAGTTAAATTAGTATCTCTACTGCAGAAATTCATTGAGGCTTCCCCCTGCTAATGAATATGGCAACCCTCCAGTTAGGGAGGGCAGAATTCCCAGTGTTTTTCACACTTATTTGATCTTAGAATTCTTTTCTTGGTTAGATTTTTTGAACTGATAAGAAAAATGTATACATTTAGCGTGTGCAATGTGATGCTCTGATACATGTATTGCTCATGAAATTATTAAATCAAATCAACACATCTATCACATCATTTACAACACTGAACATTTCTGTGGTGAGCCATTTAATACCCACTCTCTTAAAAATGTTCACATGTGCCAGTTGATTATTATCTAAAGCCTCTATGCTGAACAATAAATCTCCAATGTTTATTCTCTGAATCGCACTGAAAATTTGATAAGCATTTCTCTATTCCACCAAACCACAGCTCCCAGTAACCATTGTTCCACTCTCCTTTCATGAATGAGACCATAAAGTATTTGCCTTTCCTTGCCTGGCTTATTCCAGTTACCATAATGCCTTCCATAATCCATGTTGTTGCAAATGACAGAATTTTGGTTTTAAGGCTAATTAGTATTTTATTGTGTGTGTATATACATATATTTTTTCTTTATCTAATTTTCCAGTGACATATACTTAGGTAGATTCTGTATCTTAGCCACTGTGAGCAATGCTGCAGTGACATGGAGTGCAGATATATCTTGCACATACTGATCTCATTTCCTTTGATATATACCCAGAATTGGAATTTCTGGATCATATGGTAAGAGTGCTTTGTCTTTGGATCAGTATACAGGCTAAATCCACATTAGATGATGCTATTTGAGAGAACAGATAAATTTAAAACAGCATGTTGGACTTGGATCTTATAGATCACTGATGACAGCATTCTGATACAGGACAATATCTACCCACCCAGCTGCTGCCTCTTTCATAAAGCCTGTCAATCAAAACAGCTCTCTTTAGCACTCATTTCAGTGCATATGTTTTGCAGGCTAACTTTGTCCATGATTTTTTCCATAAACAAACCCATTGTTTGCCTGTAACCCTACTCACAGTCTTTTTGTCTGATATATTGCAATGGCCTCTAAACAAGTTCTCATGGTTTTGCTATCTTCTCTTTCCAACTCATCTTATGTGATTTCTAAAGCAACTATCCGACCTTGTTGTTACCCTGCTCAGGGTTATAATAGTTTTCTTTAAGATGTACTTAATGAAAACAATCATTTTTGTGGCATTCAAGATCAATGCAATTCAGGGCAATACCTACCCTGCCCAATTTCATGTGACACTTAAAATGAGTTGTTTGGAGAGGAGCTAAAGATGGCAGACTGATAAGCAGCAGGATACGGAGCCTTTCTGAGAGAGACAGCTCAGATGCCAGAATAAAACATCCTGGAGAGATTCGGATAGAATGGATTCTCTGAACCCAGGAAAAAAACTGAGGGGAAAAGAACTGCTCAAATACGAAGTCGAGGGGCAACCATTACAGAAGCTAAGATAGGTGGTTATGGTGCTCATGCCAAGCCGCCTGAATTTGGGAAGCCAAGTCTGGACTGAGCGCCCGAAACCCCGCTAATGCAACTGGCCTGAGTGGCCCCGCACGCGGAGCTGAGCCACCCCATGCACGACTTGCATGGAGCCACTATGAACTCATTGTGGCTGTGCTGCAGCCGCACTGAAGTCTGAGGTTGGGGAGCCCAACAGAGAACGGAGCCAGAGAAGGACTAGCATTAACCCTCAGTGAGTGCTGGGAATAAGACCCTCCCACGGGAAAGGGACGGCCAACTGGAAGACATGTTGGAGTGGGGCAGGATGGGCCTGAACTAGGAATAGCAGTGACTTCAGTTGGTTGTTCCCCTCCCAGAGCAGATTGGTGGGATCTGCTTGGCCTGGGTCACACCCCTAGCCAGGACCCAATAAGTTGTCCCAAACTGATTCCCTACATGCAGCATGCAGTGAAGCAGTGAAGGCCTGCAAAGGTTGACTGGCCCAGAGGGGAGGGGCCAGCATACCCTGCCCCTGCCTGTACTTCAGTGACTGACAGCGGACTTGAGAGGGCAGAAACCCCTAGCCAGCATGCTTCAGAGGAGATGCAACCAACAGGGAAAGAGGCTGGGAACTCCATGGTACACTTGTATGGAAAGAACCAAAAACATGACAAGAGAAAGAAATAAGAAAAATCTCCCAGCCCCCAACCCTGAGAATATTGATCCAGGACAGGTAAATACAAAAGAGATTGAGGGCAGCCAACATGCAACATCAAACACGGCATCAGAGGACATAAAGAGATATCTTCGGGACCTTGTAGAGGAGCTCAAAACTGAAATATTAATTCAAGTTAAGCAACATATAAGTAGATTAAGAAAAGAAATGTTAAGTACCTCTCAAGAAGACACAGACGGAAGAATGGAGGAACACAAAAGGAGAGAAATGTTTGATAAAAATATAAAGAAAATCTAGAATACATGAAGCAGATTCAAAGAGATTACCAGGAAACTAAAAACTCCATTGAAAGCTGGCAAAACTGCTTGAAAGAAACTAAGGATAGATTATAAAAACTTGAAGACAGGTTTGCAATGTGTGATCATGAAAGGAAAGTTCTCTTAAAAATAAGAAGGAAACAGACAGTAACAATACCAAGGGTGTTTATTACCAAGGAATTACAAAGACTATTCACAGAAATTATTAAGGAAAACTTCCCAAGCATAACAAAAGGAAATGATATCCAGATGTATAAAGCATACAGAACTCCAGCCACCTACAACCAAAACAAAGCTACACCCAGACACATAATAATCAAGATCCCAGAAATTCAATATAAAAACAAAATATTAAAAGCTGTCAGAGAAAAGAAACAGGTCACCTATAAAGGAAAGCCCATCAAAATCATGGCAGACTTCTTGACACAGACCATCACATCATGAAGAGCTTGGAGAGAAGCAATCCAAGCCCTGAAAGAAAATAATCTCCAGCCCAGATTGATGTACCCTGCAAAACTGTCTCTAGAAATTAATGGAGAAACAAGATGCTTCCATTACAAAGAGGAGCTGGGGGAATTCGTGACCACCAATCCAACCCTGCAAAAAATACTGAAGGACATTCTAGAGAGAGAGGAAAAAATACCAGGATTTCAGGAACAGTGGCAGAGAGGCCTCAATGAACAGGGCAGACAGTGGAATGAAAGAGTAAAATAGAAAACCAATGGCAGAAAAATAGCATAGCAGAAATGAGGCAGAGAAGGTTGGCTGTAATCTCTAACATAGATGGCTTTGATATACTAACAAAAAGAAACACAGGCAGAGTAGATCAGGAGATAGGGTCCATTGAGATGCTCTGTATTGGAAATGTAATTAACCTGAAAGAGGGTTTATGGCCACAAAGTCAAATATGAGAAAACAATGCTCTATGTGAAAGGGAACCAGAGAGAGATACGGACAACTCGACCAGCACCTCAGATAGGTTGAAAGGACATGATACTTTTGTGCAGTAGAGAACTACTCAGCTATAACTAAGGAAAACCTTGAGGCATTTATAGGTAAAGGAATACAACTCGAGATCAAGTCCAGGAGTCAGAAGGTTGAGAACCAGTTAGGGTAAACAGCAGGTTGCTCCCCCCAATCTAAAAACTGAGGCAGTTAGTGGGACCCAAAATGTGCAGTACACCCTGTGGGGGTAAAAGGGGAGAAATTGTGTTAAAAAGGAAGGCAGAGGATATTGTTAATCCTGTAACAGAAAAAATCTACATTATTCTCACTACTCTGTTTAGATGGATTATATTCTGTTTCAGTTTGTCTACTTACACTAGATTTGAGGACATTGAGATTTGCACTCAATATCCTATTAACTTAATCTGAAGCCCTGTATAAGTTACACTGTCTTATTATGACTGATCTTATTTGAATCTTGTTTGTTAGATTGCTGTTTTGTATTGACCGATTTTATTTGAATCTGTTATGATTGATAGTATCAAGTCTAAGAGTATAGGCAACTACACTGAAGATGACAAGATTTACTAGGATACCCACTCTGGTTTGATTATTACCTACTTTTGAAGTCTTATAATGTCTCCAGTGTTTTGTTTTTATTAATACTGTTATATACTGCTGAGATATCATAGTAACCATTGTAGATCACCTTACAATGCGGTTTTATATGACTTTTTCTTTTCATGTTTTTCTAGGAATTTGTTTTGTTTCATCTTGCTTTGTTTTGTTTTTCCCTCTAATACAGAAATGATAGATATACATGTAGATACTCATGCATGTGAAGAGCTTATAAACAGTTTATGAGAACCAACTATATAACACATGATGAAATGAACAACTACTTTGAAGAAAAAGAGACACTACAGTACGCAGTGCTGGATCCATAATGTCATGATGTGAAATCCAGCAATACTATCATTCTTTTTTCAGAGTGGTTTTAGCCTGTTTTGTTTTGTTTTGTTTTGTTTAAGTTCAACATACATGAAGGTATGGACAGCTATTTTGAAGAGAATGAAAGACACTATGACAGTCATTGTTGGCTTTCCTATTGTCTGTCTTGAAGACCTAAAACACCTTCCTCATCCTGTTCAGATCAGTTCCATACTATGTCATTTCATGTGAATTCTCTGTGTGTAAAGATTTGGACAACTATTTGGAAGAACATAAGAAACTATATGATAGTGGAGATCTCTGATTGTCTTGCTTTGAAATTTATGTCTCTTACATTGCTTTCTTGTGCTCTGTTTTGTTGTGTTTAATTTTACCTTCTTTAAAATAAAAAAAAAACGAATTGCTAACTTCACTGCCTTGGGAGCCCCCAAGAGCCTGGTAAAGCATACTTCTGAATGTATCTAGTGGGCCATGGAGGGAGGATCTTGGGATCTGTATCTGGTACATGGCTACTTCCTTGGTGGAAATGCATCCCTGATGCTCCCCAACCTCCATGAACTTCATGAACATTTGCTCCGATATGCCCTTCCACCATGAAATCACTGCCTAGGAGCCAGCTGATCATGAAATGAACCCTGTGAAAACATGAGCCAATGTAAACCTCTCCTTTAAACTGGTTGTCAAGTATTGTGTACCAGTGCCAGGACTGACTTACACACTCATCTCTCAGCTTGCAAGACTGTCAAGATAGACTCTAACTAGTCCACTTAGTAATCTCCATTCTTTGGACTTCCTGCCTGCATAGTTGTTCTAAATCTATTCTTTTCCCAGGAAAACCCAAGTTAAATACTTTCTTTTCCGTGAATCCTTCTCCTGGTCATCACCAATGAAAGGAGCCATTCTCTTATTTGTTTGGAGGCATACTGTTTTACTAATAAAACACTTGGGCTAATACATCTTCTTGTTATTTGTATATATGTTCAGTTCCTGACCTTGTCACATACTAGCTATATAGGCTCAAGCAAGTCTTGTAATCTCTCTTAGCATCTTTTAGCTGTCTCGTCTGAAAAATGGGACAATCATAACAACAACCAACAGTGCTGTAGTGAAATTTAAATGACTAATATATGTGAAGCAGCTTGCTGGCTTTAAAAAATGTCACTTTCCTACAAAATATTATAAGCTTCTTGAGGAAAGGGCCTGAGCCTCATTGTCTTGGGCACACAAGGTACATATTTCACTGCCGGGATCAGGGAGGCACTTATGCATTTCGAGTGAATTACCTATGACTAGCCAGACTGCTTCTTCTCTGTAACTCTATATTATTGTGAACTCAGGGTGAAATAACCCTACTAGGCCAAGAAAATCATTTTTCTCTATCCATGGCTCAACACTGCCCTTCAGCTTTAAGCACAAGTGCTTGGAAGATTAAGAATATAGTTAGTTCTAATTTTAAGAATGGCTCAACAAAAGGAAAAATAACATTAAAGCACAAATGAATTCTCACTTTTATAGTATGTTGTCAATCTTGAGTCATCTCAAAATAATCAAAATGTCTTTTTGTTTAAATTTTATTTAAAAAGAAAAAAACAAAAAAGAAAACAACCAAACAAAACAGAAATAGGGTAGCAACAATACAGAATTCCAAAGGCAAAAAATAAAAGAACAACAAAACAAAAACAAAAACACTAAGAAATCACCACTTGATAAGTTACATACTGTCATCCTTGGAAATAGTTGTTCAAGTTACCAAATTAAAGCAAAGTAGACATTCAAACAGTGCAACTGTTAACAGTTCTGCTCAACAATCTAACAAAAACAGTAATGTGGTCATCTATCTTACACACTTAAACACACATGCAGTTATATCCTTTAGAGCACTTTCTCATATATATATATATATATATATATATTTAAATTTTATTTTAAGGGGGTAAAATTAAACACAACAAAACAGAACAGAACGGGACATAAGACATTTCAAAGCTAGACAACCAGGGATCTTCACTATCTGTCATATTGTCTCCTGTTTTCTTCCAAATGGTTATCCATATCTTTGCATATGGGGAACTCATACTAAATGACATATCAATCTTTTCACAAGATGTGTAGTTAACTGGCTCCCACTTGGTAAGGGGGAGGGGGGACACGCAACAGGGGACAGGACAACATGAGATGTTTGATTCTCACCCTGTGCTCCGGGCAGGCTCACATCCGCCCCCCAGAGAGGGGAGGAGTTCCTTGTTCTCCCCACACCCCGAGTCAACCGCACAGTGCAGGTCCTGACGTGCCAGGGTCTCTCCCCTGCAGGGCCCCTAAAGTCCGCCATACTCACCTGCTATTTCTTTCTGATGAATTGACCATTCCATTTCCAAAGTTCTGAAATGGCCAACAGACCACAGAAAGAATTCTCTTTAGGCTCCTGTTTGAAACCAGCAGCTACAGCAATCTGCTGGCCTTTCTGATTCAGGGCCAGCAAAATGTCTTTTATATTCACCTGTCTACATGCTCTTTTCCTTCACTGTTGCTGGTTTATTTTCAAAGAGACAATTTTACCTTCTTTGATAAATTGATCAAGACTGCCACCTATTCGCAGCTGGACTGAAATGCTATGCTTGTAGCAACTTTCTTATACAGAGGAAAATCTAGCAGGTTTCTTCTAATGGGCTACTATACACTTCAATGGATCCAGTGAGCATTCCTTGGGCTGAGTTGGTGTTAGAGATGGAGGTCTCTTTTGGTACACTGAAGAATGTAATTCTGCTCTTGGTGAGATATGCACAGAGGTGCTTAAGGTAATAAGATCATAGTCTAGTCACAACCTCAAATATTAAACACATCTCTGTAACCTTCAGGTTGGGGGCTTTCTTACCTACCTCTACAGGACACTCTGTCTATAATGCACTACATACTGTGATATTTGCACATCCCATGACATTTGACAAGTACCAAGATCAATGAAGTTCAAGTGTATCAGTGGCAGCCAGTTCCTCGATAGTTGCCGACTGCTGCATGAAGCAGTCTGATGGTGAAAGAAGATGCTTCCAGGCCTGTGTGAGTACGAATACATTCCAGATTGCTGCAGGTATGTAAGACACACTGGGCAGCAACAAGGAGAAGGACGTGTAGCTCTCTCTCTCCTGCTGCCCTTAGAGACTACCTTTTTCTGCAGAAGAGAAAAATCTGCCCATGGAAGTGGGGCACAGTGGCACATGCTTGTAATCCCAGCTACTTGGGAGGCTGAGGCAGAAGAATCACAAGTCCAATGCCATGCTGGACAGCATAGCAAGATCCTGCCTCAAAATAAGGAGGGGGAACTGGGGGTGCAGTTCATTTTTAAGGTGTCTGTTGATATGAGCCCTATTACCAGAAAGCAAAAATCTATGAAAGACCAAGAGCCAATCCACTGAGATTTTGAGTCAGAGCTTGTTCTCACTCATTTTCAATCAGCTTGCTCAGCATTATCTTTAGTTACATCTGAGACACGTACTCATCCTCTCTTCTGATCACGTGTTCTGACATACATTCCTTAGTAAGCATGTGTTGAGTACCTAATATGTGCCAAGTACCATTGTACTGGGTGCTACAGAACAGAGTGGAATTACAACCCGGTACTTGAGTAGTTTATGTTTTAGTCAACAGACAGATATATACAAAAAACTAGACAAAATGATGTCTCCTATACTGACTGCTACCTATACAGCAAACAACACAAAGGAGACAGTGCATTTCAGAGGAAACAGCCCTTGATATGAGTTTAGGAAACTGAGTGTAAACTCACAGGGTGGGCTCTCCAGTCTGAGGCAGCAGCATGAACAAAGGCATAAGGGCAAACTGTAGCGAGGAGGGCTGCAGTGGGATCTGCACACCTCACAGTAGGTGGTACATAGGGGCCAGTATCCTGCAGTGGTAGGCAAGAGAGCCCCATCCTGAAGGTCCCCATGTGCCATAATAAGGATTTTGAACTTGAAAATAATAAAAGTGATAGAAAGCACTACTGTGGTCCTTAATATGTACCAGGCACTGCTCCAAGTGTCTCGCTAGAGTAGACTCTGTATAAAGCTGTGTGATAACTGATACATTTTCCCATTTAACATGAGGCAACTGAAACAGAAAGGTTAGAGGACTTGTACAAGTTCACATTCCAAAAGTAATATTTTATCGATGTGTTCTAATATGTGCCAGGCATTGGGAAAATAATTGCAAAGAAAATCAGATCGTTGCCCTTGAGGTTTACAAAGTCTAAGTCAATGTGATTGCAAACCATCTTCTCTTTGGACTTTCTCCCACAATAAACCTCTCTCTCTCTCTCTCTCTCTCTCTCTCTCTCTCTCTCTCTCTCTCTCTCTCTCTCT
>PVJX010043260.1:0-13758 GCA_004027295.1 Dolichotis patagonum
TCTTTTCTTTAAGATATAATCACTCTACATTGCCTAAATGGACCTCCAACTTGCAGTACTCCTGCCTCAACTGGAACTGCAGATGTGTTTTATAACACCTCTGCTGTCTTAGCGATTTTCATAATCACTGAGTTCTTTTGAAATGTCTCTACCTTATTTGGAGCTCTTTGGAAGTGCCTCGCTCTTACACTGCTTTCTGACCAATGTTTCTAAATTGAGACTTAACAAACTTACTTATTCAGAGAAGTCAAGGTCAAAGAGTAAAAGTGACTTGAACAACAACCTAAGGAAACACGAACCCTCTGTATGGGAAATAACCTTTAATAAACTGAACTTAATTTCTTCCAAGGATGGATGAAGATACTATCTTCAGACATTTCAATACATCAGAAAATCTAGAGTCCATAAAATTCTCAGATTTTCAAATATTATTAAAGTGCAGTGACATCTTCAAGTGCCTGTAACAGTCCACTGGGTGGACCAGTTTAGTCTTGTCCTGCTTGTGGCCTTGAGATCAATGCTGGAGAGCAGTGGAATCAGCAGTGGTTGCACAGCCAGGCCATGAGTGCCCGTGTTTACGCTCTGAGCCTCCCATGTACTACCTGACAACCGGGACTGGTAAACTACTATTTTTGACTTTATAAATGTATTTGAGAAGTGAAAGTGAAATCTATTTCACAATAAAATCTGCAGGGACTCAATAATGAGATGAAGACCTATGTCATTGTTGTGTTTTTATCAATTAACATTCTATCAGAGACCTATTCAAAATACATGAAGGAACATCTGAATTTTTCATTCTGATCCTTTATATGTTATAAAAGGAGGCAGTGCAAAGCAAAAGACATACACTGGGGAAACAGGGTATTTTTTACCTTGTCATTTAGTGCTTTAAACTGTGAAAAGATAATCCAATCATGGCATACCCCAAGTGAAATCACAAATGGATTAGAGTTGAATTATTAAAAATGAGAAATATAAAACAAATCCAAAAAGCTATACCTTTCTTGTACAGAAAAATGAACCTAAATTCATAGACATAAGCAAAGAGGCTAAAATAAAAATATTGGAAGAAAATACAAAAGAAAAGTTTTGACATGTTGGAGAAGTTTAAGATTTCTTAACAAGGACATATGCCCACATGTAAAATACTAATAAAAACAAACCAAAGGAAAAAACCTAACTATAAAGATAGGGAATTCATGCTTGAATAAATTAAGAACTGCTTTTCAAAGGCAACAAGAAAATTCAGTGCAAACCAAGCTGAACACGGTGGCGCACTCTTGTAATCCCAGCACCAAAGGCTGAAGCAGGAGGATTGTTGCAAGTTCGAGACCAGCCTGGGCCACAAAGTGAGCCCAAGGCCAGCCTGAACTGCATAGTGAGACCCTGTCTAAAAAAGACCAAAAAAAAAAAAAAAAGCAAACCAGAAACAAAACTATACATCCAAAAAGGACATCCTTCACTATATAATATAGATTCATAAACGATAGTACAATGATGAAAATTTTTAATAAGCAAAATATCCAAAATATTAATTTACTTTAAAAACAGGCAAACTCTGTGAGAAATAGTCAATTAATGCATGTCGTATTCAACAGTGAAGAAAACAAGATGCCTCTGCGCACTTACACAGGAATGGGTTTTTTTTTTTTAAATCACAATTTCTCAAGACGAGTTGAGAAATATTTGAAAGCTGATGAATAAAAAATTGTGAAAGCATTTTAACAGTTCTATAAGTAACTAAAATATTTACAACAAATACAACTTCCTTTGTTTAATATATGTCTCTAAACCCTATGTCACACTTTATAAGTGACAATCTCTTATGGTAGGGCTTAGAAATTTGATCTTTAAAAAAACTGAGATAGGACAACAAATTACCCCAATACTATTGATACAGTTCTTATCATTAGCCAGACACAAGAATGACTGGATTAAGAAAATATAATCGCTGTGGTGCAATGGTGGTTAAACTATGGCATTTGTGCCGCAGCTGGCTGTTCATTATCAATGAAAACTGAAAGGTTTGCCATCACTGGTCTAGTGGGTGCTGAAGGGGAGCTTCAGGACGTGGTCTCCTTGCTTTTCTGCAACTCCTTTCCTGTTTCTACCATCTCCTCTCCCCTCTTCTCTCCTCCCTTCCCCTCCCATAGCCTCCTCTCCTCTCCTCTCCTTTCCTCTCCTCTCCTCTCCTCTCCTTGCCTCTCCTCTCCTCTCTTCTCCTCTTTCTCGACATACATTTCTCTCAAAGCAAATACTTATAAGAGAAAGAGATAAGACACTGGCCTCAGACCTACAGATAACAAAGATGAAATGAAACCTACTCTATTGTACTAAAACTCATAATGTAATTCTTTCCTATTAACATATTTTTCAATATCTTAGGTTCACTTAAGATGTGTGGTCATCAAATTTGCACATATTTTTCAATATTTTAGGCTCACTTAAGATGTGTGATCATCAAATTTGTACATGGAATAAAACTGAAAAGAACAGGCAGTACAATTGATAGCTGAGTTGTTTATTAATGCATGCCAACTAACCTCTGCTAAGTAATAGAGAAATATTTTATTATAATTCACTAAAATGATGTGTAATATGACAATGAAACTGTGATGAAGTCAGATAGGCATAAAAAATTTGTGTTTTCCTTAACTGATTCAAAGCAATGAAGATAAATATATTTGAGTGTTGATAGCCTTTAAAAATATATTTTCTATTATTTAGTGATTCTAAATGCCTAGGATTAATACAAGGTTGTGAAAAATGCCTTTGGTGGTGAAACAAGTCTTGGTCCTCTATACTCACAAGAACAAATGGGTAACACAGGACTCCTTGTCTATTACACTTAGTCATGTTATTAAACATTGACAGCTAAAGTCAGTAAAGGGTGCACTATATAACATCAAGGAATAAGGTAGTGTAATGAACACCATGATTATTAAAGGCTTTTTATTGTACTCTTTAACTTACTCTTGATTACCTAAATTGTAGTGAGGGAAAGAGTTGGTGTGGTTGGAAAGAGATCTGTGGAGTTACACTTTATGAATTTGTGTGTGTGTGTGTAAGAGAGAGAGACTTACCTTGAGTAAGATATTGCTCATTCCCTATGGAATGAGACACTCCCTGTACTCAACGCTATTCTCTAGCTGCTGCTTCTTCATCTTGAAAGTACTAGGACAACCAAAAATTGTACACGGACAATGAAAATAGTTAAAACAAAATTTACCAAGAAAAATATGTATCAATTTCTAATCTTAGTTTAAAAGACAGATTATTAACATACAAAATATCTGACTTTAATACTGTTAATATAAAACAGAAATGCATAATTCCTCATTAATTCAATGACATTTATGGAGCTCTTGATGGAAAATTAAGCAATAGGAGATTAATATTCCCAGTGTAAAGATACACTAGTTAGACTATGATGCATCACAATGCAAATAAGACGTGTAAGAGTCCAACTAAAGTGCCATAAAATAAGAATAGAAAATTAACAATTATTACATGTTCATGAGGTCAGGAAGCACTGTTCTAAACCCATAGTA
The DNA here is from genome assembly GCA_004027295.1 of Dolichotis patagonum. Taxonomy (NCBI): domain Eukaryota; kingdom Metazoa; phylum Chordata; class Mammalia; order Rodentia; family Caviidae; genus Dolichotis; species Dolichotis patagonum. The sequence continues at coordinate 3,555 of PVJX010043260.1, forward strand.
TTACATCAGAAGCCTGGTACTCAGTCATACATGCACATTTTAGGGAGGGACATTAACAAGGCACAAGGCAGGCCTAAGCAGTCAATACCTAGGAAGATATTTGAAGATAATTGACAGGCATTTTTATATACCCTAATGAAACAAAAGGGAAAGTTTTAGCTTGTGTATGTGTTTGAAGTACTCAGTGACACATCCTTTAATCAATATGAAAGTTGTGTTAAGGTTAGAGACCTTTGAAATGGAATAAGCTACTTACTTCTGGACATAACATGTAGTCTACCTCAAGATGATGATGATCCTTCTTCAGGGACACTGCAAAATATTCTATAACTGCTCTTCAGATAAAGCCCACACATTTACAGCATCTCTTGTCTCTGTTTGTCCTTCTTGACTGATTTTCATTCTTGGTTACAGGAATATTTCAGTTCCTGGATTATGTCGCATTCACTCAGTTGTGTACCCTTTTATTCACTATTTCCTCTAATATTAACAACACCTTTTTTTCTCATTGAATAAATATTTAATTCTTTTCAAATCTCATTTAGAATGGACACCATAATAGAAACATTTTCCAACTCAGTGTAACTGACTGAACCTCCTACTTAGAAGCTGATTTCTAAAAAGCAGTTTTCAAAAATGTGAAACATGCTATAATTCCAGTGATGGACCAATCTATTCTCTGAACCCTCAGTAACTGACAAAGCAGCTTGCACATTGTCAGACATTTAATAAAACATTTTGCAAGTGACTGAATAAATTATTGAAAACTATTTCCCTGAATCATTTCAGTAATTAACTCCAGACCCCCTAATTTCAAATCACAATTGCAAGATGACCATACTCACCGTTCTTCAGCCCTGAATGCCAGATTTGAATTTCCACTTTGTAAATGACTCTAAGTCTGGTGTTGTGAGTCACAGATCCTCAGCATTTGTCCATCTTAAATGCTGAGAATGCAGGGACTAGTTCTCAGTATGTTGCTTTTGAAGTTGGTCCGCATCACTCTTCAGAATTCCAATACTGACTTTATTTTCCATGTCTCCCCAGTTTCAGGGTAACAAAATTCTTCACTTTCATAATCACCTAAGCAGTTCTGGTTTCTGTGTTCAGAAGGTTCCCTCAAGGTGTACATGCACACCAGGCACCAAATAACACGGAGCACTCTCCAAGGATCTCTTTTCTTAGGGACCAGGGACTTGTAGAAAGGAACCAATTATTACTGACGTTTTCCCCCAGCTGCATAATCTTCTTTGTCATGTCTAAACTTGCCAATTAGTGGTAAAGATTTGCGCACAGGGACTATCTGTGTTAAAATGCATATAGCAAGCCACCAGGACTGAGTATGGTTTGAGATTATGCATATTGAAAAGCTCCTAGTTAGTGTCATCAGATCACAGACTACACTGGAGTAAGTAATTTTAGAGGACCAGGGAACATTTTGTCAAATTATACATTTCTGATATTAAGGTTAAAGAATTTAAAACAATAAGCCATTCATTTCCTTGCACACCAATGGTTAATTTTATATCCTGCATACACAGATAGCTTACATATTTTATTGAAAAATCTCCACTTTATATTTTAGGAACCATAATGTTAGCATTGGGAAAACTGGTATCATATTTAATTATTGGGGTTTCTTGTTGATCTAAGTACTGCTTCCTAGTTTTTATAAACAAAAGTATTTAATAATTACACTTATATCTCACATTCTTATACTTTTTTCATTCATTTTCAATAAATTTATTTGATTAAATATTAACCAAGGAATTGAATAAATCTGGGAAAGCCATATTATCAGCTCTAAAGAATAGTATAAATCACTAAGACTTGTCTATCTCTAAAGAGATTGAAGTCATTAAGTAGTTACATGTTTATGCTGAGCAATAATTAAATCAAAATCTGTCAGTCTAGGGGTAGATATAAATGTCTGATAAAAATAAAGAAATGCTTTTTAAATTTTATTGTGCAGAGAATCACTCAAGGATCTGATTAATACTGTTAATCAGGATTCAAGTACAGGTTTTTCACAATGATTGAGATTCTATTTTTAAACAAACTATGAGGTTTGCCTATGCTGCTCACCTGTGGAACCTCTCTCTTTGAGAGTAATATATTAGGTAATCTCTAGGTTTGACATATGAGTAGTGTGTAACATTTTCATATTCTAGCAAGTTCTAGCACAATAAAGCTTCAGAAAGACGCATTTGGAATTGTAGTGTGGGCAGGATTCCTGGGTTCCTTTAAGAGAATACTTTTAGTCACCCTTGCTGTTTCATGGGATGACTCTGGCTGATTCCTACGTGAGGCTGCTGAATGAATGAAAATCAGGAGCTCAGTGGAGTATGAATGTCTATTAGCACCCATGGAGGACCCATATCACTGTCCCCCCCGACCCAGGGGTAGGTGATTGTGCTTACCAGTGAACAGCACAGGATGTGTGGAGGTGACTTCCCTAAACTGGCTTTCAGTTTAATCAGGGAGTCTGATCGAGGCTGTGTAAGCATCTTCACAAAAGCAAGCAGGTGGCGAAGAGTTGTTCTTTGCCAACTGCCATGATGGATCTCAGATAAGACAGGCCGTGACACTATGGGCTAAGACATGAGATAAGGTCTCCGGTAGGGTTGCAGGAGTGCACAGAATACACCCTCCAAGAATTGGCTACGAAGTAGATTACTTGTTCGGCATAACCTAAACGTGGCTGCTTCGTTCTTTCTCCAAGAACGCTTCATTCCATCTGTTGCAAGCCTTGCTTGCCTGGTCACTTGTCCAGCACATCCAGCTGCAGTCCCTGACTTTTCCTCAGTGAAAATGTGATTAATAAATACCGAGGTTCTAGCTGCCTAATGGCCTTTTGTTCCCCTTGAACAGCTGATCATTTCTGATCCCCAATAATTTGCATTGCTATTTGCCCCTCACCCTTTCTTTTCTCTCTCACCCTCTGTTGTAACACCTTAGAGGAGGTTGGGAACCCACTGCAGGGATCACTAATAACACCCTGTCCTTATATTATGAGAATGGATAATTTATTTTCTAGTTTCCCATATTCATAGATTGAGAAGAACTTTTTGCTATTGGATGGGTCCTACTCAAATTTTTATCCATTGTATTCAAATAATTTAAATGATAATATCTGGGATTTTCGATCTGATGAAGTTTAGATGAGATTTGGAAATTAAGTTCATACTAAAACAGGATGCAACTTTTGAGGACCATGCGAAAAGATGAGTGCGTTTTACATGTTAGATTGAACTTCACCTTTGGGAGCCAGTACGGTCAGAAGTAAGCTGAATAAGACAATCCAGAAATGTTTAGGAATCAATCTCAATCTGTGAACATGTTAGAAAACAGTAAGGGGGACTTTGGGGTTTGGCTAATTTAAAATCTTGAGACAGAGAAGCTCATTATCTGGGTGGGCCTCATGCATCCCCAGGAGTTCCTATAAAAGGGAGACCCAATGAACAAAGTGTGAGATACACTGACTGCAGCAAGTGGTTGAAGTGTAGCAGAGCTCAGAAAATTCCAGCAGCTTCTAGAAGCTGATGGAGGCACAGAAAGGGCATTTCCATCTGGGCCCCAAAGGTACCAGCTCTGACAATTTGATAAACTACTGATGGTAAACTTGGACTTCCAAACTGCCAAGCTATATGATGCCAATAGTGAGTTGCTTTGAGTCACTACATTTCGCTGTTAGGTTTTCTCTATGAATGATTCAAAAGTTTTAATTTTTATTGATTTCAACTAATTCAGATAAATATTGTGATTTACTTATAAAATAGGAATGATAAAAGAAAGCACACAGGTTTTATATCAGGTAAATAATGCCAAAGGTATCTAGCGGGGATTAATCTGACAGTAACATGTAAGATACTCAAATTTGAAAGATGCATGACACAATTACTTACGCTATATTACAGTCACAGATTTCATATGCAAAGGAAATTACTTACTAAAATTTTCTTAAGTTTTTTTTTTGCAGATTTCACTTAGTATAATGCCCATCAGGTTCAAAACATAGTTAAAATTTCAATATCACTTCCTTTAAAACATACCATAAATAGGTAAGTGTGGGGACAGATAAATAGGGAGACAGAGAAGGGTGACTGTGTTAACACTGTGATATTCTAGAAATTGGTTAAGAGAGTATATTTTAAGTGATTTTATCACCCTAAATAAATCATATGAAGAGATATTTATTCCACTGTTAACATTTATAGCAAATCATTTCACTATTCATATTTACTTCAAAACATCATGTTTTACACCTGAAACATATTACGGGTTCTCAAATGTCCAGAGGCAGACAAAAACAAAATGAAAAGAGAAAGCATATCTTGAACATAAAACTAGGATAAAGGTAAAATTGAGATGAAAAATCAACTATTTATAATTTGCACTATAAATTGATCATTATATGTTCAGAAAATTCATTTTCAACATTTCCTGATAGTAATTAGGGGATAAAATAATCTCATCTCAGATGCTTTTAACAAATGGTTGCAATCATTAATTATACTTTGAGTCCACTTGATGAAAAAAGCTTTTGTTTTGTATCATTTTTCTGTGATCAGAACAGATATTAAAGATTTTTTATTACATCTAAAATTAAACTAAAAATCGCATAAAAGATACTTAGAACATAGCAACACAGTCCTACAAGAAAGGAGTAAGCTCGCCTCCCAGAAAGGAGTGCTCGGAGAGTCCTAAACTCTACCCACAATTTCACAGTCAAAGTAACAATGTGAAACATTCTATGGCTACTGGAACCAACTTCGCGAGTGTAAACTTGGTCATTTATCATGTGTGGAATTTACATAGGTTATTAAACCTCTTTTCTTTTGATTTCTTTAAAGTATAATTAAAGAATTATTCTTTAAAGTGTAGTAACATATTATACATATTGTATTTAGGATGAGGAATATTACATAATTTTATTTATAACAATAAGGAAAATCACTTCATAGAGTAATAGTACCAATACTGCATAAAATGATGCACTTAACGTTATATGCGTCATGTTTTAAAACATCTCAATGATTGTTACCATATCATCATTTTTGTTTGCTACCTTATTCCTGAAAGAGAGAACTCACATGAATTTCTTACAATCACCAGAAGCAGAGAGTGAAGCATGGAAGACATTCTCCTTCAGAACCCTTACTGACACTTTGATTTCAGATTTTAGCCTTGAGCACTACAAAACAAAACAAAGTTCAGCCAGTCAATGTGTAAAAGTTTGTCACCACAGTCCTAAAGACCAGTCTACCATGCAGGATTTGAGAATGTTATTTTTATCAGCTTCCACCAACTCTATTAACTATTATGATTTATCATACAACAAGAATGCAAGACTTGGGGTTATACGCAGAGTCTTTGTCCAACATGTGTGACATTGTAAGTTAGACCCAGAGCTGGAAGAGAGAGGAGAGAGAGAGAGAGAGAGAGAGAGAGAGAGAGAGAGAGACAGAGAAACAGAGACAGAGAAACAGAGACAGAGAAACAGAGACAGAGAAACAGAGAGACAGAGAGACACACAGAGAGAAATGTTTGGAATAGTGGCTACTGAATGAAAGCTGGTAGCCATTGCCAGCGGTCCTCAAAGCACCAATAAGAGAGATGATGACTTCCTTTTCTTCTAGAAATAAAAGAGGAGGCTGGGATTTAGTTCAGCATCTCAAGTGCCTGCCTGGCAAGTGTGAGGTCGTGAGTTCAATGCCCTGGTACCAAACATAAGTAACTAACTAACTAAATAAATAAATAAATAAATAAAAGAGGAATGTTGAGAAAGAATGCAAATGTATACATTATAATGGTTATTTAGGTTCTATGAAAGATTATTTGTTCACAAATAAAAATTACATTTAAAGGTCTTAGAAATACATTGCCATAAGTATAATTTTGAGATAATAACTGCAGTACATGTAATTGAATTGACTTAGAAATTGCTTGATAGTATAAAGTGAAGCTTTAATACTTGATTTTGAGTAGATTTTACAGATTTAGTAAGTAGGAAAAGCCAACATAGGAGTGCAGTGTGGAGGAGTTACTGTGGGAAACAGGAACGCAGTTTTGCCCAAACCTCCTCAAGTAGGCTACAGTGATTTGTTAGACAGCTCTCCTAAGGGATAGGAAAGTAAATTGCTGATGCAGCCTCTGGTCCTACCGGGTAATGTTAAACACTAGGGCAAGTACTTCATGGACTGACTCGTACAAAGGCTGACTGCATACCTGGAGTTGTAGAGATGTTTCCGGAAGGAAAGAAAAAGGCTCACATTATTAATTTGTAACAGAATCTTGCTTATACAGCGGTAGTTATCTGCCTTATGTATTCTGAATGGAGAAAAACATGTGGGAAACCAACAAAGTCTAATGTAATCATCAATAGATATTTGAGTGTGTATCTCTGTTCCACCAAACTTTGTAGTCTATTGAAATAAGGAAAATGCAAGGAATATTTAAGTTTTACACACTTACCATAAACAGCTCAAGCAAAACAGTTACAGTTATTTCCTCATAATTAATTTAGGTGAAATGTCAAAGAGGAGTCTCCTGTGGAAATAGTTTATGCTCCTATATTCTTGAGAAGTACATTTCCTAAGACAGATTCTGGCATCTTCTTCACTCTTTGTTCTGGGATGTAACAGTCATAATGCAAAAACCCACTGCATTTGATGAATCATTTAATTTAGCAGTGGGCGAAAGAAGCAGACTAATGGTGGGCTGCTCCTGAGATTCATAAACTGAGAATTTCCTGTGGCAAATAGATGTAATCTACATAGAATTATCAGTTTATTGACATATGTAAAAGAATGAGAAAGCTCGAGGAAGGGAAAAAGATCACAAATAAATGGTTGATCACATGAACTCAGCAGAAATGAATTCTAAACATGCAACCTTTGGGAGCTGATACACAAATCAGACCACGCCTATACTTAACAATCCTCACACCAGGGAAAAGCAGGCCAGATGAAGCACGATGACACTGTAGAACATGGGGAGAGACGGCAATAGAAATATGGTAGTCATTGTTTTGTCCTATTATTTTTCGTAAGTGTGGATTTTTGACCATTTTTGTGGTATTGAGTGAAGTAACAATGAAAATGTGAAATATATGCAGAAGACATCAACACAATCATGTAGGAAACTGTGCATGTTCAATGTGTAGAAGGGAATTCTCCAGAGACTTTAGAACTTTCCAACATTATCTGGGCCAAGAATCACTTTGAATCATATCACAGCTGCTGGAGACAAACTTCATAGATTGAATGTCTTCTTATGTTGAAGACCTGGGCGTACACTCAGATAAGCTTCGATTACATAATATTTTAAAGAATAAGCCCTGAGGAATCATGTGAGTATTAAATGAAGTGGCCCATTCAAAGTTCGAAGCACAGTGCTTCATATTTCATGAAATCTCAAGAATATATGTTATTTCCATCATTATCATCTTATCCTTATTCTTATTTTGTTGTTGCTGAAATGTAAAACAACATCTTCGTTGATACTCAAGAATCTTTAATTTTATTCTTTGTATTTTCTCTCATACAATAACTGCAATACAAATTCAAAGAAAGTAAACAGAAGGGGAATTATGGAGATATGTAAACAGGCAAGCATGGCCAACATTTAAAAAGTTTAGAGAATAAACATGACAAATTAAATACCTAAAAAAACAGTGGCTCTTGTCTAATATGGCAGTGAAACATTTATTCTACTCATGGGTATGCTCACCTGTGCAGAATTTTCATCAGGGCACGTTTGACATCCTTATCTCTCTGGCTATAGATTAGTGGGTTCCACATAGGTACGGAAGTTGTATGAAACACAGATAATGTTTTTCATTGGTGCATGGAGCTGATTTGTGAGGCCTTCAGGTACATGAATGCAGCAGAAGCAAAGAAGACAGCAACAACTGAGATATGACAGCTGCAAGTGCTGACAGCTTTGAACCTGCCAACAGTGGAGCGAATGCTGGCTGTGATGAAGATGTGGGAGGTAAGGATGGGTAGGGTGGGCATTGGGATGTTAGACGCACTTAAGAACGGAACCAGGAATTCACGATACAGACACTGGAGAAGTATAGCTCTAAGAGGGAAAAAAGATCACAGAAATAATAGTTAATTACATTGGTCTTGCACAAAATGAGTTTCAACATAAGACCTGTACAAATTGTAGATCCAGTGGTACCCCAAATATAAACACCTGCTAGAGGCCCCACAGGAATAAGACATGATGGCTTTGTAAAGCAAGGGTCTAAATGGTAACACAGTGGTCACGTGATACTGAGACCAACATGTGACACTGCAGTAACAAACGCAGAGAAGTAGAGTTGATACATGCATTCAGGGTAAGAAATAACACTCTTTTCTCACAGAAAGTTCACCAGCATTTGGGGGTGATGACTATGGAATGGCAGAGGTCAGTGAGGGACAGACTGCTGAGGAGATAGTACATGGGACTATGCAGATGATAACTGAGTCTCATCATGGTGTTCATGTCCTGGTTCCCTACCACTGCGAGTATATTATTTTTTTTAAACACTGACTTGCGTATTTATTGCTGTGTGTGCCTATGTATATGTGCCGGTTGAGGGAGATTGCATGGAAATTATTTTATCTTTATCTATCAGAGGAGAGAGTCGATGGGAAAATCTCTTGCATTTTTCCTGCAATCCTGGGGCAATTAATGGTTCTACTCAATCACAGCAGGAAAAACACCATCACAGGTCTTTAATTTGAGGTAGCTTATAAACTTTTAAAAGCAAGTGTTACTTTTGAATTTTTATCTCAGCAAAGAAAGTATATTTTGTACTCTGTTCTTCTGTCTCATACTACAGTCTTCGTTAATGTCATATGTATCAAGTGGCACACTAAATTTTCATTTGATACAGAAAAAGGAAGAGAAGCACAATGCTTTCTAAATTTAACACAGGATTCATTAGTTTTAAAATTACTGCAGACGGGCCAGGGGTTTAGCTCAGTGTCACAGTGCCTGCCTGGCGAGAGTGAGGCCATGAGTTCAATTGCTGGTACCAAAAAAAAAAAAGTCTCTAAAACTACTATAGTACTTTTGTTAGCCTTAACGATTTTCCCTGCTAGGATTCCAACTACAAATAGCTGAATACAACCGTGAGGTACGTTATATTTCCATCTAAAACTCGGCTCTGTCTGTCCCGACTTTCTTCACTTGAGCTGCTACCCGATAAGGCAGGAACTGAATTGCTTTACAGATCATGCTTTTATTTTTATTTTATTTTATTTTTTTACAGATCATGCTTTTATAACTCAACAGCTTCTCTCAAAGTAAAGGACAATGAATTTCTTAAATTTTCAATATTTTCCATTACCTTAAATAAAGTTCAAGTAAATATCTATGCAATTCCAAGAATGCAATCAACTAAAAACAGAGCAGAAAGAAGAAACTCAAGATATTTTAGAAAGAAGACAAGAACAATTGTAATTTTAAAATTATATTTTCAAGAAAATTGTATCTTTTGGACAAAAGCACAGCAGACCAAGGCTACAATGCCCTGTTTTGCCATCCTGGAAATTTATTCCAATAAAATAAAAAAATAAAATTAAAATAAAATAAAATAAAATAAAATAAAATAAAATAAAATAAAATAAAATAAATAAAATAGAACAAAAGTTTCCTGAAAATTTTAAAGATGTAGTTGGGACCTTTTCTTTTTTCCTGCACATAAGCCTAGCACATGGGAGGCTGAGGCCCAAGAATTGCCACAAGATTAAGGCCACCCTGAGTTACATAGTGAGTGGAAGTCCTGCCTGAATTACAGAGCTAAACCCTGTTTCAAAGAAAAAGAAAAAAAAAGAATGAATGCGAATCATATAAATGAGTCAAGAGTTGTTGAGATATAACAGAGACTACTTCATCTAGCACAATATGTACCTTTTGTACCTGATCAGTTAACAAAATATTACAGATTTCTTCTATGTGTCAAACATTGTATCTCAAATCACATTGAACACTGTTCTTCTTTTTTTTAATTTTACTTTAAAGAGAATAAAACAAAAGAGGGCAGAACAGAGCAGATCAGAACAGGACAACATAGGCAACACAGTACTTTACATTAAAACAACCAGACATTAACAGTAGCTATCACAATATCTCTTTCTCTGCTATAGTTGAGCATAGTTTCAAATACAATAATATCAAACATAACAAAATAGTATAAAACCACTCA